>CM077190.1:6274030-6581530 GCA_039654105.1 Coreius guichenoti
GTACTGGCGCAGCAAAGCAACAGGCTCCTGGCTAGGGCCGGTGGCAGCAGATGAGCAGACTGAACGATACTCCTTTACGAGATTATGCTCCATCTCGGCATTTCGCCCTCCTCTCCCTCTTAGTGTGGACAGAAAACCTCCTCCTCCTAATGCAGCGTGGGCCGGAAGGAATGAGGACAGCTTCTTCTCTCTGGAATAACATTAAAGGGTTAGTTCACCCAAAAATGTTGTTCAACCAATCATGTCGCTCCAAACCCGTAAAACTTTCGTTCATCTTCGGAACACAAATGAAGATATTTTTGATGAAATCCGAGAGCTTTCTGACTATTGGCTGACGCTGTTCACGTGAGCACAACGACGCATGCGTGTGATGCTGACGCAGGAGCTGACCAATCAGTGGCCAATACTGAGCTGGCGTTCTGACTTAAAACCCGGAAGCGCTGCGTTTACTACGTGAACAGCGTAGGAGACTGACATGGAGGAGAAGAAATTGTTGAATAAAGTAATTACATTTTGTTTGTTTTTTTGCGCACAAAAAGTATTCTCGTCTCTTCATAACATTAAGGTTGAACCACTGTAGTCACATTGACTATTTTAACAATGTCTTTAATACCTTTCTGGGCCTTGAAAGTGGTAAGAACTTTGCAGTCTATGTGGGGTCAGAAAGCTCTTGGATTTCATCAAAAATATCTTAATTTGTGTTCCGAAGATCGAAGGTGAACGAAGGTCTTACGGGTTTGGAACAACATGAGGGTGAGGAATTAATGACAGAATTTTCATTTTTAGGTGAACTAACCCTTTAAAGGGAGAAATTGACCTTAATTACAGCAATTCAGGGTCAATTTTCAATAAGAAATGATAGCTGAACACCTTTACATTAACCTCATTTAATCACAGATATAGGAGCAGAGGAGGGCACCTGATTGCCGCTGTTAGAGCCTGGTCATCCAGCCCAGTCCCTAGCTCGACAGCACAGGACAACGCTCCCAACATCAGCCAGTGTTCAGGGTCACAGGGATATCGACCCTCCAAGATATTTATCTTGGCCTCGTCATAAAGCAACTTTAACACTCCTTCATCTTCAATCTGACATTACAAATTAAAAATGTTACACAACATGAAATTCACATCATCTTATAGCAGCAGTTCTCATCCAAGGGGGCCTCAAGATGACTAATCTAAAAATGAATTTATTATATTAATTAATTAAAATAATAACTCTAAGTAAAAATGCTAAAACGTGCATAAAATCTGGATGTAAACAAAGTCCATTTATATCCCCTCATCAATAACTATTGTTTTTATTGAAAAACATACAGTTCTTCAGGATTAATTTCAGGAATCACAAAACAAATCATGGTTAATTTAATATATCAAAACTCCCATTTCTGTTTATAAATAAAATGTTTTTATTAACAGAGGTCCCTTCGTGTTATGATCACTCTGAAGAATAAGCCGTCCATGTCATGACCTCCACTGCCAATACCAAATGACTCCAGACACAAATGTTGTCAATCAAGTCCAAAGTCTTAGATAAGATTGTATACTGACAAGAAATGTCTGACATGAAAGACATTTGATGTTGCACATGAGCCTTGGATTTTACACAAGATCTCTATGGGGTCATATTGCACAATCTGACAAGCAATAATCATAATAGACTGAGGAAACACGCAGTGTGCACTGGGCTTAAAAAGATAGATCACCCAAAAACACCATATACTTAACCTCATGTCGTTCCAAACTTGTATGACATACTAACTTCTGTAAAACACAAAAGACGACATTTTGAGGAATTTCCCAATGCCTATATAAAGTTAACGGGGTCCAATACTGTTTTGGACTTTCAGCGTGTGGATAAAACGGTTGAGACATTCTTTTTTTTTAGTTTTTGTATAAAAAAATAAAGTCATACAAATTTTGGAACAACATAATCTTCATTTTTGGGTGAACTATTCCTTTAAAGACACAAACATCTAAAAACATGTTTATTACCTGAAGTTCTTTTGACCTGGGATAAAAAACATTTCTTTTGTACATTAGACTTGGCTCATCTGAAATACACAAGAGATGTGTTTTTGTTAGACACTTCAACTTTCAAGTGAAGTGAAGTATGCAAAAGCAAAAAAACACAAAAAAACACCTTGAGAAATGTCTTCTGCAGGGGCCTCGGTAAAGCGGTACAGCAGGTCCTGCCACTGACGACACAACTTGTAGGGAAGATGTTTCGGCTTCAACTGCAGGTCTGTTCAAACATATCACAGCAAAATGAGGCGGGAATCAACAAAGACTTCAGAAAAAAATTATGATGATCAAACACTAGGGCAGATTTCCTTTGTTAATCATCAAACACAAATATTTTATTATTAGGATAATGCCTGGAATACTGAAATTGTTGCCCCGATTTGCAGTCTCGAGCATAGATATGTATACGTAGATGCCTCATTAGCGACTGTATCTATTGGCTGCTATATGTTAGCTGTCCGCCATTTTCAAACAGTCAAAGCCAGTCGTGAGCGCGCTTTGTGAACATTCGAAAGCAAGTTGCTTGTGCGTCTGCAACCGTAGTTATACGCATGCATGTATGAATATCTATATCCGCAATAGACCGATGAAGCACATGATTTTATAGAATTTAGTTTATCATTAATGGTAGATAATTCTGCATATGCTAAAAATATTGGTTAAAGATCTTATAAATATTATTGATCATCAGAGAACCCTACAGACACATTGCTCTTAGCTTTTAATGAAAGCAGTGAACTCATTATAAACAATTGGAAAAAAAATCATAAACCATCAACCAATCAGCCATCAAAATAAATAAATTATAAAAAATAGTAATAAATGAATAATGTGTTTAATAAACAGCCATATAGCCATATTTATTCAAACCATGTTTTAAGTAATCATCATAAACTAGGTATCATTTGAAAGCTTAAATTCTAAAAAAATCATCCTGTTTTGCAATCAGACATTGCCTTACACTGGAAACAGTACTTTGAAACGTGGGCCGTTTCGAAACATTTGACCAAATTTTACTTCTCTAACCTCGACAAAATAAATAGCCTATTATTGAAAAGATCTAAGACTCAATTAAGGGTCCATATGTGACCAGTGTTTTCCGATAAAAGTGATATTGTGACATAAATGTATTAATTTGTGACGATAAGCATAAAAAAATTATAATTGAGTGTGGGTTTCACCTGGTGGCCAACATTATGCTAACCTAACATAATACATGAAGAATGCGTTAGCTAACACAACATTAAAAAGTAACCGTAGTTAAAAACCTGTAATATTGAGTTAATACATAGGCTATAAAAACACAAATCAACACATTTTTACAACAATTCAACAAATACAACAATTCATGTTTTGGCATCTTGGATTCTCTTTCTCTTGGATTCTTTTTTTATACTGTGAGTGACGACAGCATCTGAAGTGTTGACCTTTCCAAAATGGCGGGTGCGTCGACGTGCCTAGAGCGGTCGAATGAGGCATCTACGTATACATATCTATGGTCTCGAGGACTCGACGCAAGTTGGTAAAAGTCAGAGACAGTCTGCAGATTTTGAACAGTCAGTGTTGACAGATTTCACAGAAAATCGTGTAGTGTATGATGGCACAGGCTCAAATGCAGCTTCAGACTATGATTCCATTCAGTCAGAGGATAGCAAAACTTGTCTGAGCCAATTTTAGAACACATAAGAATTTCATTTGTCATATGTCTCCTATTTAACCGTCCACACCAAGAACGATAACTATAAGGATAACTATAATGATAGCGCCCACGCCAATGCACAATACTGTTCTGTTTATTATAAGTTGCGCTGCAGTTTTGTTGTCTGCCGCTTTACATGCCAAAGTCCATTTAAGACAAGTCGTTTCACTCGGCGGCCATCTTTGAAACGCCTCTTTGAACGGGGAAACATCAAATTCTCCAAAACTGTTCACCAAGCTTACAATAAATTTCATATTTAAAATCACCAATGAAATCTGACAACAACTGTCTCATAAATGTTGTTTCTAAACGCTCGAATCATGACAAAAAAATGCATTTTTCAGCCTGGACAATGCTAATGCGCATGCGCAATCCTAAATGCATGTCTCAGAACACTGCCTGTTTCTGTAACAACCGGAGCAGTGACATGATGACTTTACTAATCAACGACTGGCTCTTTGATATAGAAGGCGGGGCTTATTTGCCATATGAATGGGAGAAAGTGCAACGCCCAATAAGTAATCGGAGTGCACCATCTTCCTAAAAAGTCTTTGTTACATGCTCGAGCGCTTTAAAGCTGGGCTGATTCTGATTCTGATTGTCAATGATTTTTATCGTGTTATCAGCTGGAAAAAAAATTGTTCTGAAAGTGATTCAACTGATATTGTTCCTCTTTGTCATTATCGTTATAGTTGTGGTGTGGTCACTACTCTCACAAAATTAGAATGATTATTAAAATGTTACAGTTAACGTCCTTGGTGTGAACAGGCCTTTAGTGTATGATGCCCAGTTTTTCCAGGTTTTCCTAGTGTTTTAAAATCTGTTAAGATTTAAACGTTGTGTGTATTCCAGCCTTTAATAGAAAATAAAGGAATAGATGCCTTTGTTTAAAGAGACATCAAACAATTCATAAATGCCACTTGGAGGCATTAACGCCCGGAGGACTTCCTGAAGTCCCCTCCCAAACCTTTACATGCAAATCAGTTATAGAGACTGTAAATGCCATCATTGAATCTCTCCTTTCTTCATAATCTAAATACGAATAGGTCATACATTCTTGTATCAGTCTGATCTGGCCCGAACACAAAAGAGCGTTCATTACCAAGCAAAGGAGAGCAGAACCAGAAAGCGAACACATCTACGGCAGAGTTGGGAATGTTGAGAGCCTCCCGGACGTTGCGGCCGAGCTCCTGCGCATTCATACAGCCGAGACCCTCCAAAGTCAGGTGCACTGCACTGTCGCTCGCCAAGTACACCAACAAATCTTGAGCTGGAGAAACACAAGAGTAACACTGATCATTTCAGGTCAACAATGATCAGATCGGGCTCTCCGGTCTACTAGTGACATCAGATCCAGAGAGCAACCAAAGAAACATTAAGGAACAGAGAACAGACCTCTGGTGACTGAGGAAGCCACACTTCCTCGCTGGGAATGAGAGTCCTCTGATGGCTCAGGGAGGAAGTCGCCATCATCTCTCTCCATCTAATCCAGAAACAAACACAAGTACTGAATAGGAAATATATAAATTTATATAAGAAACTTCTACTACTTCTTGTTGGTATATTCTGAACAAACTAAGGAAAAACGAAGTCATCATTTCGGATAGTTTTCATGGCATAGTCATAAGCATAAACAAGTTTAAGTAAATACCATAGTAAAGGCTAACGCAGCAACTTTCAAGTTTCTGAAGTATTCCTTGCATGTTTTACAGTTTGTTTCTGCTCAGTTGTTCCACAAATCTCACATAATCGATTAAAATAAAATAATATTATCAAAAAAACAGAGAAATTAAAGAAAATAAAAGGAACGTCCCTATTCTGACCAGCTAACGTTAGCTAGCCACTACAGTAACGTTAACTGCCTGGCAACCAAACTATATACAGCAACATACCGAGACACTGTCCTTCGTTTCAGAAGCTTCTTTCTCGATCAAAACAGACAGAAAGCATCAATATTTGAGTGGATTAAGTTACATAAAATAGCTGAAAGTATGACGGCAACAGCAGCGCATCTGGATAATGTTCTCAAAACAGCGCCCACCAGTGAAATCAACAAAAACCTGGAACAAGCTTCATGAATGTAAAAGCGCCGTACTATTAATCGCCAACAGAGGGCGCACCACCTCAGCACAAAATGCGATACTAGGCTATTGCAAAAAAAAAAAAAAAAAAAAAATTGCAGTGGACACTAGAATATAGTAAATATATTCTACATACATTTAAAAAATAATAATAAATAATTGTATTATTAAATATTTTTGGCCATTTAATAAAAAAAAACAAAATGTCATAAAACATCTGGATATAGATGTTTAAATCCTATGCTGAAATATGGTGCAGAATAAATTACTGGTCATTCATTCATATAGCTATGTTAAATAAAATATTTAGAATATTAAAATATTATAAAATATTTTGAATATTTTATTTAGAAGGAGGACTTATTGCTCCATATTCTCTTATTCATAAGTAATGAGTGCACCTTTGATGGGCTTCATACTCGAAGTATCTCATCTCCTCTCTAGGTTTTAATCATTTCTGTGCGGCGCCAAAGCCAAGTCTGTTAGGGTTACTAGTGGTCCACGTGATTTCATCATTGGCATGAGTTAGTGCCATCTGCTGCTGCTTTTAATTGCATAAACTAAATAATAAAGATATTTTTTAAGGATAATTTTAAAAAAAATTAATCATATATGGTTTTTCCATTCAATTACGAATTAGTTTTTGCTTTTGTACTGTGGTATTTTGGGCAAAATATGCATTCATACTCATCTACTTTTGTTGTTGTTTATAGAACCATCAGTTTCACATTGATCTGCCCATATTGTAATAATGAGTGAATTCAGTCACTAATCTTGGACAGTGATCTAGGGCTGTATTACAGAAACTTCCTATCTTAATTATTGATGTAAGATGGGAAAAGTTCTATTTCCTAAGTGAAATGACCACGGTTTCTAAACAGGTAGGATAAGTTAGGATGTTTCTGTGCAGCCCCTGTAGAATATGTTCCAGAAAGCAAATAAAGGCACAATATGTAAGATTTTTGGATTAAAATATCCAAAAAACCACTAGAGCAATGTTATATATTTTGTTGACTTGTGTACTTACCTTATCCCAAATGTTTCCAAGAATGTTTAAATCCAATAAAATAAGCAATTTTAACCGACACGGACTGTGTCCGTTCGTTGACATAATTAATACCAGCATTACCCTTGACTTCAGGTTTTATTTTGTAGAAACCATGGAAACACCAAAAAGACGCTTCAATATATTATATATATTTTATTAGACAGGTGAGCAACTGTTTGGATACATTCATCGACAGAAAACTAATCATTGTCATATAGTCTTGTTTAAATCTTGTTTTCTTGATTTACTGCGAGTACCATGTTTTACCATGCCTAATATCGCTCTAGCTTACTGCAGTGTGCAACAAGTGTCTCATAGGAGAACGAGAGTTTCAACACACTCAGATGTATCTAATATGATAAAACAGCGCTGCGTTATGTTGGACTTGGCTTCAATTTCCGCGTGTTCGTTAAATGAGGAGAGCAGAAACAAAATATAATATAACTGTTTAATGATTAATTAAGTCAGATGAAGAAAGCATACAGAGCTCTGGGTCACAGCTATCCCTAATTACACAATCCTATGCGAGGCTTATGTTCAGGCGGTCTGCAACCGCTCGCCTCTCCCTTGACCCCAATATTTATATACAAAAGAATATGTAGGCAGTCTCTTCTTGATCATCAGATGACCTCTGCTTCGTTTGCACTTCTCACCCCGTTCCAGTTCCTGTTTTTCACCCTGCACACAAGACTGCTTCATAGTTAAGAAACACAGGGGGGCCATAAGTTGCCTCCGCCTTATAACAAAACAATTCCTTATATGGACCTGTCATACATACCAACACCCTATGGCTATTGCTCTGGTCACTCTAATCCCCCACAGAAAGTACATATTTTTCTTACCCATTATAGTCTTAATGCATGAATCGTCTCATAAGCTAACATTATCTTCAATGAACTATTGTTAATGATTAATCTCTAAAAGCATGCTAGCAATAATGCACAAACAAATATTTTATTCCCTTCAGTTACCCCACATACGCATGAGCGGAAGAGCTTGTCTGCAGCATAATTAAAGCTCCGTGAAATTAAGGCGTCATCAAGCTACGCCTTTATTTTGAATAAGCGACCTCTAGCCGCAAAAATTACATATTGTGCCTTTAATTCTTGATTTAAGATGGGAAGAGTTCGATTTCCTAAGTGAAATTACCAGTTTATAAACCGATAAATTAGGATGTTTCTGTACAGTCCCTGTAGAATATGTTCCAGAAAGCAATTAAAGGGATAGTTCACCCAAAAATGTTGACGTAGCCATTGACTTCCATAATATCTTTTTTTCCATACTATGGAAGTCAATGGGGTCCATCAACTGTTGGGTTACCAATAAGCTTCTAAATGTCTTTTGTGTTCAGCAGAAGAAAGAAATTCATTCAGGTTTGGAAGAACGTAAGTAAATTACAGAGATTTCATTTTTGAGTGAACTATACCTTCAAGTATAATGACAAAACATGAACATTATCACCTTCTTGGAAGAACAAATTAAATTGCAAAACATGAACAGATCAGTCAGTTTTTTATTTGTTTATTTAAGAGTGTAATACAGATATACAGGCTTGTTAATCTGAATGACAATGCATAACTAATTAGCATTTAAGATTGGCAAAAATCAAAGAAATCAACAACAAAAAAAACATTCCTATAGAAAATGATGGTGTTTCACACCAATATTTGACCCCCCAATTTTCTTTTTTCATAAAAAATTACCCTCTTAGATGAAAAGGTCTCTCTTTGAAATAGCATTTTACATAATTTTCTCACTGTGACAACTTTGGGCAATGCTTTTTTATATGATTCAGTAGAGCACTTGACTGGCAGAAGGCCCTCCCACATGAAGGGCAGATGTATGGCTTCGCTCCTGTATGAATTCTCTCATGTTTTTTCATAGATCCTGACTGCGAGAAACTCTTTCTACAGTGTGAGCACTTGTAAGGTTTCTCTCCAGTGTGAAGTTTTTGGTGGTCTTTCAAGTGACTGGCTAAATTAAAGGCACTCCCACATTCAAAGCACACATGAGCTCTCACATTGGCATGCAATTTCTGGTGCTCTTTAAAATGGTCCATGCGGGAATAACTCTGTCCACAAATGGAGCACAAGTAAGGCTTATCATTTGTATGGATTCTCAGGTGTCTTTTCAGGTGTGCTGCAAACATAAATTTTTTGCCGCACTGATCACAGTCAAACGCTCTTACTCCAGAGTGAGAGAGCTGGTGATCTCTGAGATTCCTTGGATCCGTGAAACTCTTGCCACAGAGATGACATTCGAATGGCTTCTCTCCAGTGTGAATCCTTATATGAATCTTAAGGTTTCCTTTTTGTGTGAAGCTCTTTCCACACTGAGGGCAGGGGAACAATTTTTTGGCTCCTGTTTTGTTTTCAGTCTGTGAGCAACTCAAAGAGTTTTGTCCTGTTTTCAAATGATCCTTCTCCGCTTTGCTCAGTTCTTGAGTTTCAACCAGGTCTAAAATAAGCACATAATTTAATCAATTGTCAAAAACTTAAATAGTGTGAAAGTTTATTTAACTTTTTTGTGGGTTTATTATGTCAGCATTCTGCTTTTATTAAGACCTATAACCACCAGATCAGATGACTTTGATTTCTTAATGTTAGCAGTTTCAAGAATTTATAAATTGATACCAACCTTGTTCTTTAGTAGGCCTATCTTTAGTTTTCCTTCTGCGTGGTCCGGAATCCCTCGTGCACACACTTTCCATTCTTGTAGAACTTACTGATTTGTATTTATGTAGAATGGTGGTACTGATAATTGTAGGCTACTTATTAGTGAATTGTTGTGGGAGTGTCTTGAATCTGTGAATCGCGACCGCAAGGTGTGAATTGGACGCTTTATGTGAGTTTTTGTGTAAATCACTCTTCAGACCATTCTCACATAAAATATCACAATCAATTCAATGCGACCATTTAAGTAGCTGAATGATCCAAAATGTGCTGTTGGGGCAGGGAGCATTTTGATTCAAAACAGCAGTTTCAGTTTACGTTTAAATGTAAATAATCAATTAATTTTAAATGTTTAAAAAGTAGGCAGTAGTCTTACCGAATATCATTTTGACTAAATAATAATTACAAAAATCTGTTTTCATTTACTCACCCCTTCAGAACCTGTATGACTTTGTTTGTTCTGTACAAAACCTGATATTTTAGACGTTTTTTGTCCATACAATTAAAATCAGTAGGTGTTTTTTGGGACTTGAGATTAAAATATTTTTATTTTATTTTAATTGTTTTACGTTCAACGAAAGAAAGTCATACCTGTTTGGAGCACCATGAAAGTGACATCTATTATGGCTTTCATTTGTGGGTATACTATTCCTTTAAGACCCTTTTATATAAGATAATTAAAGGGATAGTTCACCCAAAAATGAAAATTCTGTCATCATTTACTCACCCTCAAGTTGTTCCAAACTTGTATGAATTTCTTTCTTCTGCTGAACACAGAAGAAGATATTTTGAAGACTATGAGGAACTAAACAGTTGATGGACCCCATTGACTTCCATAGTAGGGGGAAGTCAGTGGGGTCCATCAACTGTTTGGTTACTGACATTCTTTAAAATATCTTCAGAAGAAATAAATTCATACAGGTTTGGAACAACTTGAGGGTGAGTAAATGACAGAATTTTAATTTTTGGGTGAACTATTCCCTTAAAGCAGTCACAGGCACACACACACACACAAAATAAAAGGAGAAACTAATTAATACACACAAAACAACATAGTTTAGTTTATTATCACAGAACCACAGTAAGACTCCACATGAGAATGCTGGAGAGTCACTGCTTTACCATGCTGATGTACAACGACCACTCAACCACTTGATCTTCTTCAAAGCATGAACAAGAAAAGGCACCACTTCAGAGAGTTGCGAATCCCAGTTCATAGGTTATGAATATTCTTATGATTGGATCAATTTGTGAATGTTACCAGCTATTATCAGTGATCTGGACACTTTTAACCTTCATTTGAATCAGTGTGTGTATGTGCTTTAATCTTATTTTCAAACACAACGAAAATGGGGGAAGAGCCACAAATGCTTCTTTGTTAAACAACAGTAATGATTTCTGACTTTATTGAGCACCATGTAGGAGAAAGTCTGTTATTAATATCCAAATTGGCCATCTCTACACAATACTCATCAATGTCCAGTCATGCTCATCAATCTCCCTGAGAAAATATGTTCTAACAGCATCCACCGCCTGACTGTTTCACCGGGGTGCTTTCGATTTTAAGATCAGGTTTCTCTGAACCCCCTGAAGTCCCTGGTCTCATGCGCTTCTTTATTTCCTCTGCCATGGTCATGAAGGCCTGCTCCACGTTCGTGGCATTTTTGGCACTCGTCTCAAGAAAAGGGATGCCAAGAGAGTCAGCGAACTCCTGTGGAGAAAAAGTGTTTTCAGAAAAGTTAATATATAAAGTGTTTAAAGGTAGAAATTACACATTTCACCTTTAACTAGTCTAAAGACAAAGTTCATTGTATTGCCGTACCAACCTTAGCTGTAGTGTAGTCCACAACTTTTTTTGTAGTGAGGTCACACTTATTTCCTACAAGTAGTTTGTTGACATTTTCACTCGCATAGCGATCGATTTCCTTCAGCCACTGTTTCACGTTGTTGTAGGATTCCTGAAAAGACACCAGCATAAAAATGTGTGCAGTTTAGATTACATTTCAAACAATCTTTAAGAAATATCCATAAATGTTTCAAGTATGGAGGTGCATTTTTAGAAAGGGGTGTCACAAACCTGATCTGTAACATCATACACAACAATGATCCCGTGAGCTCCTCTGTAGTAGCTGGATGTAATCGTGCGGAATCTCTCCTGTCCAGCGGTGTCCCACTGTAAACATGGACGGGACTCAGTTTTTCTGTGGTTTCACATTAAATGATACACTTAATTTAAAATGTTAAAGTCTACAAACTCACTATCTGCAATTTAATAGTTTTTCCATCCAACTCAATAGTTCGGATCTTGAAATCCACTCCGATCGTGCTGATGAAACTCTCTGTGTAGGTGTCGTCCTGGAAGAGAAAAGTCCATTATAATTCAAGAACACAGATATCAGATGTTAGATATCGTTCATATCCAAAAATGCTGTTGAGAAAACACTTACTGCAAAACGCAAGAGAATGCAGGATTTTCCAACTCCAGAATCTCCAATCAGAAGAAGCTTGAATAAGTAGTCACTGGAGAAATATGCAAAAAAAAAAAAAAAACTATTTATTATTTAATTATTATAGAAATTGATCAACAACTGCATAGAAAATTTGGTTGACCCGTCAACGAAAGATTAAAAAAATTATCAGGTCATCATAAATGTTCATATATTAAGCTTGAATAAGTAGTCACTGGAAAAATATGCAAGATAAATATAGTTTCAATACAGTTTATATATATATATATATATATATATATATATATATATATATATATATATATAAAAACTGTATTGAAACTATATTAATACAGACCTATTTATTATTTAATTATTATAGAAATTTATCAACAACTGCGTAGGAAATTTGGTTGACCCGTCAACGAAAGGTTCAAAAAATTATTAGGCCATCATAAATGTTCATAAATATGACAGGGAAAGACGACTTACTATTCAGGGTTCATGATGTGACAGCAAAGGGATTGTTATTGTTTGTCCAGCTGGTAGAAGCGCTCTGGGTCGCTTACTGTTCACCGGCTGACCGACTTCGAGCCAGTATTTAGCCTGGAATAGTAGCAACAAAAAGAGGATATTTGAGTTTTTAAAAGCCTTTGTGCACCGTTTCCAGATTTCCTTGCAAAATTAACCCAGTCTGACTTTTCGCCTCCTCTCTTCTCTCTGGTTTTTACAAGCCGCGCAGGTGCGGCAGTGACGGATGAGGATGCGCCGCTTTTCTTACCCGCTTTCGCCGCCTAGTGGTAGGATCCATGCATATGTAATGCATGTAGCCAGAATTCACATAACAGAAACGTCAAGTTTGCTTGTTCTCTGTGGTTATAAAATATGTTGGTTTAGCAGATAAGCTGATATATACAGTACACGTATCAAACGTCTGTCTTCGTGGTGTTTGCCCCTTAAATACAAACCGACTCGATGCCTAGGTGTTTTAGGTGGTTTCCAAGGCGTTTAAAATCGGGTCGCTAGGGGTTTCTGTGTAGTTGCTTTCTGTTCAAGTCTCAGGATGATTTGTGATCCTAACAAAAGTAACAAGTCCATCGGAGACTCGAGCTGCAAAGGTAAAACGTTTGAGTTTGTTGTCGTCAAATAAAAAAACATCATGTTTTATCCAGAAAAAAATACATAATTCAGTTTATACAACACTAATTCAAACAGCATAAAACTTTATTGAATAAAACACTCTAAATCTTAAAATAGGAATGAATAACACATTTAAATATCAAAAAGAGTAAAGTCAGACAAAATACTTTTTATATATCTATAAAACAATCCATAAATATTTTTCATTTTATGTTATCTTTCAAGGTTTAAAACTGAAAAATACAGGCTTCAGTGTATATATAAAAAGCCCCTTTTCAAAAGGTATTAAATCTCTAAAGGCACTGCAATGCAATAAAACTTTATGAATACATTCATTTTGAGACACATTGTCTGATAAACAATCAGAAAATACAATCTGCATCTAATACAAGACAACAGCCCAACAGAGACGTTTTGGCATACCAGGAAACGACACACTTAAATAAATAATGTAAAAACAGCAAACTTTGGCGCGTAAGTAAGCTAGAAACATTACTCAAACATTATTTCCAATAAAACATAACAAAGGAGAAAAAATCCTGCTCACTGCTGTAGCTTGGAAGAATTCTATTGGTTATTGAGCAATGTTTTGTTCACTTAAAAATAATCCTGACGAAGGTCGCGTGACAGAAGTCTCAATAAATATTTTGCAATCTACAGCAGTATGAAGGATTTTTCTCTTTTCTCCCTTTTATTTCTTGTGTTCAGTTCATTTGTCTGTATCCATTCAGGTGTGTGAAGGGTGTTTGTTTATTGTTCAATAAAACAATAAAGACCTTTTCAGATTTAAAGTAATATTGCTTATATAATACCAAGCTCTTTACCAGTGCAACCTGGAAGAACCTTCAAATTGTTGTGCAAACTTTCAGGGAATAACTAGTATGATCCACACTAGACATGTTTTATATTCCACTGTTGTCACTGAGATCTTGAAGATGTTTCACGTTTAAGCCAAATGTCTTTGAAAACAAGGCACACTATTGTCCTGGTGTAGTCAAAGTCATCTAGATTGTCTCTGGTGCAGTGAGCCAGTTTTCATATGAATTCATTATTGAAGAACACACTTTTCCTTATTGCTGTATTTTCTACGTCTTGCCTCCAGACCTTTCTGCAGTCTTTCATCCTCCTCCAAAGCTCTGTACATACAAAATACATACAGTGCATGTGAAATGTAAAATCACATCATTTTCACCATGCCAGTACACCAAAACACACTATTGTGACTAGACTCACCCTCTCTCTTTTGCATCCATGTCTCTGACCAGCTCGTCCCGCTTGTTGACCAGTGACACCAGCTCCTGCAGCAGTAACTGTTCTCTGTGCTGCTGGGCCTGAGTCTTCTGCCAATCTGATAGATGGATAATGAATATGAGTGATATGATGGTACAAACTATAAACTTATATAAGCTATTTTTTTAAACTTTTGTATTTTAAACAAAATATTTATTTTACAAAATAATTTGGACTCTACAATTGCTAGAAAATCAAAGCCATATGTCTAACCAAGTTGTGTTCCAAATTTGAAGTTGATATCACAATAATCGAGCCTGCTAAAAGTAGCATTTAAAGTAGCATTTCCATAGTAACACAATGTGCAATTTCTAAACTGTTTTATAGGATGAATTTTGAGCGTTTAAGCTTTCAAATAATACCTAATTTATGATGATGACTAAAATGCACTATATTGCCAAAATTATTGGGACACCCCTCCAAATCATTGAATTCAGGTGTTCAATCACTTCCATGGCCACAGATGTATAAAATCAAGCACCTAGGCATGCAGATGCTTCTACAAACATTTGTGAAAGAATGGGTCGCTCTCAGGAGCTCAGTGAATTCAAGCGTGGTACCGTGATAGGTTGCCACCTGTAAGTCCATTCGTGAAATTTCCTCACTACTAAATATTCCACGGTCAACTGTCAGTGGTATTATAACAAAGTGGAAGCAATTGGGAACAACAGCAACTCAGCCACGAAGTGGTAGGCCACGTAAAATCACAGAGCGGGGTGAGGCGAACAGCGTGCAGAAGTTGCCAACTTTCTGCAGAGTCTACAGACCTCCAAACTTCGTATGGCCTTCAGATTAGCTCAAGAACAGTGCGTAGAGAGCATCATTTTCCATGGCCAAGCAGCTGCATCCAAGCCTTACATCACCAAGTGCAATGCAAAGCGTTGGATGCAGTGGTGTAAAGCACACCGCCACTGGACTCTAGAGCAGTGGAGACGTGTTCTCTGGAGTGACCAATCACTCTTCTCTGTCTGGCAATCCGATGGATGAGTCTAGGTTTAGCGGTTGCCAGGAGAACGGTACTTGCCTGACTGCATTGTGCCAAGTTTAAAGTTTGGTGGAGGGGGGATTATGGTGTGGGGTTGTTTTTCAGGGGTTGGGCTTGTCCTCTTAGTTCCAGTGAAAGAAACTCTTATTGCTTCAGCATACCAAGACATTTTGGACAATTTCATGCTTCCAACTTTGTGGGAACAGTTTGGGGATGGCCCCTTCCTGTTCCAACATGACTGCGCACCAGTGCACAAAGCAAGATCCATAAAGACATGGATGAGCGAGTTTGATGTGGAGGAACTTGACTGGCCTGCACAGAGTCCTGACCTCAACCCGATAAAACACCTTTGGGATGAATTAGAGCGGAGACTGCGAGCCAGACCTTCTCGTCAAACATCAGTGCCAGACCTTACAAATGCGCTTCTAGAAGAATTGTCAAAAATTCCCATAAACACATTCCTAAACCTTGTGGAAAGCCTTCACAGAAGAGTTGAAGCTGTTATAGCTGCAAAGGGTGGGCCAACTCCATATTAAACCCTACAGATTAAGAATGGGATGTCATTAAATTTCATGTGCATGTAAAGGCAGGCGTCCCAAAACTTTTGGCAATATAGTGTATGTGATGGGGGAAAAGGCAATAAAAAAGCATGTCAAGTGTCCCGCTAACGTGACACTGACAATTAACAGGTTAGTAAATATTGTGTAAAATACATGTGAAATATATATTATACATTCGAATTATGCACGTATTAGTTACATCTAAATTTGAATTAATTAAATTTGGAAATCTGCAATCTTTTTCACATTTTTATGTTGGTTTTAGGGGTAAAATCTGAGGAATTAATTTTTAACTTGTGTAGAATACGGATGCCCGATAAATCAGTAGCATATAGGCTGATATTAGATAATTAAATAATTAACTACATGCTCATTTTCTCTATTATATTACATTTGCTGCCAGTTAATCTTTAAAAAACATCATACTACTGTATATATCATACTATACATCATAATGTTGTGATGCTTAAATAAAAAAAAAAAATGACTGAAAATGACTAATTTCATTTTTGTAATGCTTTATTTTAATTTATTGTAATGCTTATATTTCATTCATCTATAATAGTATAGAATTGTAATATCAGCCATTTATTAATTATCAGCCATAACTAAATAAATAAATTATTATGGATTGTTATTATTAAATTAATCTTATATATTAGAATAATCAACATCAGCACTCAAAATTTGAGTGTATTGTAAAACTGTGACTGACTGGCGTTTCCATTAAATAACTCATATCAGTTACATGGCTTACCTTCAATAGCCATCATGGCTCTGAGCTCTCGGTTTAGCAGCTCAAACCTTCTTTCTAAATCCTGCTCTTCTTGCCTGCAAGGATAGCATCATGAATGTTTATCAGTGTGGACTGACTGTGTAACTTGTGAACGTGAGTAAGATTATCAGGACGTACAGCAGCTCCAGATGGTCTTGTCTCCTGATCAAAGCATTCTTCTTGTTGACCAGAGTGAACCACTCCTGAATCAGCTTCTCTTCCTCATCTTTATCACTTCCTGTTAAACAGATAATTGTGATGTATCATTCTGCATTTCAAGAGTTAACTTATAATCAGCTTTACTCTCTTTCTTTCTATATGAGTGTTTTTCTTACCTGTCTCCATGAGCTTTCTGAGCCTTTTCTCCACGACGGCAGCTCTGCTGTCTACGTGCTTCTGTTCGGTTTCCAGGGCCTGGAGTTCACTCAACACATACTGATTGGTGTCCTGCAGACACTGGCCAGGTACCACAGGGAGACATACATAAAACCAGACAAGAGAGTATAGCAGACAGATAGAGAAAAAGAATGTGAAAAGGGATGGAAATGGCAAGGAAGAGAGATGGATAGAGCCAGATACAGAGAAGAGAAGACCAACATTCATAAGAAAGCAACAAACAATGACACAAAAAGAGAATGGAGAGGAAAGGACAGGCTTGATTTAAAAAGATTTGTTAAACAAGGAAATTTAATATAGGATGGTAAAAGCTTGTGAATCAGGGGCAGGATTCTGTTGCGATTGCGGTGCCACCGTTGCAAAGTGCAATTCCTGAAAAATTATTCTCAAATATTTTCTTAAGAAAATCTCTTTCTTTGACAGGCTTTGGTGTCATCTGATTGTCTGGCAGGTTTTTACAGAAGTCCCGCTGACTGGTACAGATTACCACCATAAACCGCAGAACTTTCCCCAGGAACTAGGGACTTTGGGGTGGTACTCTGTGTGTTTCGACCACAGGGACCAGGGTCTAAATGAAGTTCCGGGTAAAAATTTCCCCCTCAGAAAGTCCCTGCTCATGAGGTAGTACTTTTTCAAAGTTCAGGAACTTTCGGGGATGGGACTTGGGCGCTGAACATGCTGATTGGTTGAGCTCACACAACATTTTGATTGGCTGACTCTATTTTATTTCAACCACCATTTTTTAAAGTCTGTTGCGGTGTGTGCAGTAAGAGTTGTTTGCTATTGACAACGAGGTTCAGGCTTTATTAAGCTTATATGCAGAGGACGAAATCCAGCGGGAACTGAAATGTCGCATGCTAATTTGCAATCTTCACGGTACTTTAGACCGTGATGGAAACACAGACAGCAACAAGTCTAGGGGAAAAAAGTTCCTGGGACAAATTGTTCCGGGTAATTTCGGTGGAAACGCGGCTATAATCATAATAATGTTGTAATGTTTAATATTTGAACGACCCAGTAAATTCATTAAACATCTTACCTTTGGGGATTTAAGATAAATTGAGGTTATTCTAACTTTAAGAGGTTATTTACAATGATTTTAAGAACATTCTTTTCAGGAATTTAAATTCTTTTTAAGGTTTGTCCTAAGAAAAAAAGAAGATGTTTTTGGGAATGCAAAATATTCTTAACTTTAATTTTAAGTTAGAAAATAAGAAGAAACTGCAATTACGAAGACTTTTATTTTTAAGAATGTTTTGTGAATCCAGCCCCAGAATTTGACTATTATGATGATTATTGTAAATTTAGATAGTAGGGCTGCACAATATTGATGAAAAATGTGATATGTGAAAACTTGTTAAATAATGTGATATGCTATATGATAATGATATATTTAAATATATATATCATTATCATATATATATATATATATATATCATCATATCTTCTCAGACTAGTTTGCTGAGATCGTCACACTATGAGATCATTGTTGATGTTTGTGAGATGTTGTGTACCCAGTCTATTTTCTTCCATCTGCATCAACCTAAAATTTGCGACATTTCAATAATTTAATAATTAATATATTGTGCAGCCCTAGAAAAACATTTTCTAGGCATTTGACATGCAAATTTTACATTTCAAAATCACAAGCTTTGTGGTTATCCAAGAATTTCAGTTTTATAGGATGAAAACTGTAATTCTCTCAAATACTGAGGGTATACTGACCATTGTCTCATTATCTGATGATTTAACATCTTGGTTTGCTTCGTAAGGTTCTGCAAACACACATTAAATGGTGAAAAGAGTTAAATTAGAGTGTGACATACCAAATCTTTCCAAATTCAATAGCTGATTAGGACGATGTTTAGGAAGGTGTTTAGGAAGGTTACCTGTTTCAGCACTTTCTCTGGCAGCTGTTGAGCCATTTGTTCCTTCAACTGTTGGTTCACATTTATCTGACTGTCAGAGGATAGTAGAAAAAAAACTATTAGATCAAATATTAAAACATAAATGCAATTAAAGGGAAAATTCAATGTACTTTACCTCCTTTGGCTGCTCCTTTGAATCAGGCTCGTCCATGGATTCACTCTTCAGCCTTAACCGCTGTTTCTTCATCAGATCTGCATCTCGTATGTGCCCGAACCCTGATCTGGAAGCAGCTGCGTGTGATCGTGGTGGGGCCACAGGTGTCTGCGCACCTTCCTGTGTCTCCTTACTGCCCTTCTCATCCACCTTTCCTGCACGTTTAGTCCGAGGTGGAGGAACAAGACCTCCGTTGGAATTAGCCACAGTGTCACTTCCCTCCTCTCCCAGTGAGTCCTTGCTGTTATTGTCTCCTGACACAGATCCAGCCTGGAGCCTCTCCGCACAGTATTTAGCTGCTGCTTGTACATCCGGCCGCTGATTTGGCCCGGCCACTGCATAGCTGGACTGACTGTTGTTCTGCTCAATCTGTAACACACTCAACTCCTGCCCGGTGAAGTGTGCACGGATTTGGCACAAGTACGTCATAACGATCAAACGATCTGGCACAGAGAGAAGCACCATGTCTGAGGGCTCCAGCAGACGTGAGATTCCTAGTGATGCAAAACCATCAAAAGCCTGAAAGAGAAGAAAAAATAGGTAGCACAAATTATGAGGCTTATTTTGTGTTTATAGTTAAAAAATGTCTATGTGTGGAACATCTGCATAAACCAAACTTACATTTTTGTTGTTTTGCTTTATGTTGTGAGGCTCTAATGCATCAAAGTCACTGGAAAACAACAACTAGGTCATATAGTTGAACATATAGTAAAACATATCAGATTGAATGCATTTGTTATTATGTACTGACATAATAACAAATGCATTCAATCTGATATGTTTTAATGTGAACAGTGTTTATGTATTACTCTAATATTTAGATGATTAGTTGAATTGTTAAATGGCAACAAAAAATAAATAATAATGAATTAAAATAAAGCTATTGAAAGAATTCTTGAACCCTAGCAGTTAGTTTTGTTTTAACATCTTTATTTGGGAGATTCAATTATTTTATAATTAATTTCAATTAATTCTGTAACTGTTGTCATATTATGAATAATAAGCTACGAATGTCGAATATTAAAATTCTATATTACTTTGTCTAAATAAAATGTATTAAACTAAAACACTAAAATCAATTATTTTAAATATTCCAAGTTAATTTAGGCATCACAACATTATATTGTACAATATGAACAATGGATATTAATTCTGAATTAGCTATTTTACAGTGTTATTTAAATAACATTTGAATATTCAGTGTTTGTCTAATTAGTTATATCATTCACCTGTGCCTCGTTTATCACCTTGTTATTCTCATTTGCTTTGTGTACTTAAGCCCTCAGTTCTCCCTCAGTGTTTGTCGGTTCTTGTCTTTAGTTATACGTGTTTAAGGGTTTCCTGAGTTTTATTATTAAAGTTCCTGTCTCCTGTTCATCCTCGTCTTTGTGAGCTTCTATCTTACACGTACCGTGACATAAGTGAGTGTTATATGATGGCAAAGATAAATTAAAGGGGGGGGGGGTCTAATGCTATTTTATGCATTCGGACTTATTTACACTGTTAAAGAATTGGATGCTCATGCTAAACATGGCAAAAATTTCAAAAAAATAGTTGGACGTATGACAGAGTATTCGAACAAGTTTCGTTAAGTTTTTTTCGAGTATGGCCATGTATTACGTCAAAAAGGGTGGAATTCCTTGTATGGGCACTTCTCCAGGAAGAGTCAGAGCGCGCCCATCAACGAGCCTCGTTCGGGTTACGGGAGCTGTCGGCAGCGCTTTGTTTTTAGACCACAACATCAGCAATGTCACTAAAGAAGTGTGTTTCTGGTTGTGAGGGAAAGATAACCTTGTTCAGCTTCCCAAATAACCCAGTGTTAAGGAAACAGTGGATGCAGTTTGTTTTTCCGGAGCAGCAACGGAGTTCTGCAAGTGTGTTTGTTTGTTCCCGGTCACGAGTCGAAACTGCATCAAATGTTATGTGTTATGTGTAATGTGTTTCGTTGGCAATCGGCGCGCAAGTACATATAATGTAAACAACACGAACGCATAGTGAATAAAAAGTTATCCATGGAGGGATAATGCCACAAATGTATTGTGTGTGCGTGTGTTTGTCATAGGTGTGTGTGTGTGTCTCTTTAGCTCCGCACACTGCACTTCCACGGGTTCGACTGCACCTCCACGAGTTCGGCTGTTTTCGGAAAGAGTCAGTACAGCTTATCTGTCTTTTATAAATCTAATAAAACTAAAGACTTTTTTGAGATATGAAGGATGCAATGCTACTCTGTAGGTACTCAAGATTAACATGAAATTGGCTGAAACTCTGTGTGTTACTCCCCCCTTTAAAAAAAAAAACTGAGGAAATGAACATGCAGAATTAGATATTAAATGTAAAGCTATGAACCGAAATGCTACAGATACATTGTGCATCGCTAATTTTGTAGTTTTTTAGGCTGTTGAATAAATTGAATCATACTAAGAAAGAATGAGTTTGTTTTGAGCTGGGTATGAAAGACATGAAACTCACATTATCTCAGGGTGGAAGTGATGTAAAATGGCACAGAACGCCAGGCCATTACGCCAAGAGGTGCTGAAGTTTGTGATTTTTACTCCCTTATAGTTCTTAGTGATCGCTTGACACCACTCCAGCAAGGACTGACTAGAGGTTACCAGACCAGGACTGGGCAGTGGACTGGCAAACTGTATAGTGACAAATGGAAAGACAACAACAAAAAAAAGAGTAAGACCTGATTAGAAAAAAACAAAACAAAAAAAGTCTACATTAACACATATTTTAAACAGCAAATGCCACTCACATCCCATGCAGGCACTGCTGAACCCTCTTCATTTGATTCATCCATTGTTTTTACTACTGTGAGGTCCATGGGTGGTGGAATGATTTTCTTTTTACTGCGCATTGGGGGAACAATCACATGGGATGCGTCTACAGTGGTCTGGCCATTAACCTGCATCCTGCCTGGGCTCCTGGATGGTGCCTTGCTCCCATTAGCCTCTGGGGTTACATCAGAGGAATCCTTTTCTTGAGGATGACCAGGCCTGTCAAAAGGACAGGAAATATGACATGACATGACTTTTTTGCCCTGTGCTACTATAAATACACAATTCCTCATCATTGTTTTTGCTTCACCTAGTTAAAGTGAAAATGAAATTGTTGAGGTTAATGAAAAGACATGCAAATATTAATATATAGTACACAGTGTTCAACAACATAATATGGTACTCAAACAACATATTATGGTTAAATAAGGCTGAATTTTAGTGTTCACGCGCCACTCAGACTTACAATTTATCAGGCACTGGAGATGGTGGTCTATCCTGCTCTACTTGAGCCTCTTCACTTATATCAATACTTAAATCTGGTTGTTCCTTGTTCTTAGTTTCAGCTTCTGTTTCTGCGTTTTCTGTCTGGTTTGTGGGCTTAACAGCTGGTGTAACTTGGCACTCCCTTTCAGCTGCCATACATTCCAGCTGGACATTTTGTTCTTGCTTGTTTAACTGAATATTATCATCTAAAACAGCATTTCTAATATTGGCTTCTCTATCATCTAACTTACAATTCTCCAGTGGCACAGAGGAAGTCTGAGACTGATTGATGTCAATCTTCTCATCTATCTCCTCTAGAGAAATCACTGACAGTTGAGGTCCAGCAGTACTTGTGATCTCAGTCTGATCTAAATTTGGCTGTATCTCATCCATGGACGGTTTCATGCTAGACTTGAGTTGCAGGGGAGGAGTTGGAGGAAGTTCGAAATCAGACTTGCAGGGGATCAATCGTTTTTTAGTGTGTGGAGCAGGAGCTGGAGGCTGTGTCGTCTCCTCTTCTGTCATTTGACGAATCTTTGCTAACAGAACATTCTCCTCCAAGAGGTCGTCATCCTTTAGACTGGAGCTTTCTGTACCTTTTGGTGGCTCATGGTTCCTTTCGAGTTTAGGAGAGGGAAATGGCCACGGGACCACAGAGCTCCTCGGAGAAATGTCCTGCCCGGAAACAACATTCTCATCAACATTTATATCTGTTGGTCTCATTGTGGCTGCTACAAAAATGCTTTCTGATTCCTTGGTGATGACTGGGCTGCTCTCTTTTTCCATCTCAACTTTTGAAGTGTTTTGAATGTCGCCCTCTAGTGGTGATAAGTTACTCTTACTCGTCTCTTTTGCAACATCATCGCATATCTCAACAGTCTTTACAGTTGTCGTCTCTGTAGTTACATGTGAAGGAGTGGTTCCTTTTTCATCGTATTGTGGAACAACATGTCTGTTAGCCGCCGCAACGCTACTGTCTTGATTGATGGCATCAGGCCCGACTTCCTGTAAAGGCACTGGGGGTGGTGACTGCATACTCTCATCTTGACAGGGAGGGATAACTTTGCTAACAGGCTGGGAAATAGTTTCCGTTAGTGTAGTGTCTTTTGACACAGATTCTGATGGAAAGGAAGTCTGAGGTGCTTCTAGTGTTTGTATGGCTGTGAAATCTCTTGGTTGTGGTATTGGCTGAATTGAGGATTCCTCTGGTCTGTGAGAAATGGGACACCAGAACAAAATATCAAAATGTTGCACCTTACCAATTTGGTTATTATAGCGTCCAAAGGTTTTTCAGTAAAAATTCAATTAAGTGAAAATGGCACAATCATTTCCAGCAAGGGGTTGCAAACAGCAGCGTTAGTCCATAGTTGCCGTGTAACGTTTTCTGCTTACAATTTTTGCAAGCTTGCAGCAGCAGTTGCAAAATAGACAAGCTGCAAAATTGCTGTTTAGTCATTTTTGATAAACCACAGAGCCCAAAATCAAAGCCTGCATTATTAAAAAAGGAACCAACACAATATGTTTCATGCTCATAATATATACACTACCACTCAAATGTTTGGGGTAGGTAAGATTTTTTTTTAAATAAATCTATTATTCTCACCAAGGCTGCATTTATTTGATCAAAAATTCAGTAAAAAAAAGTAATATTTTGAAATAGTATTACAATTTAAAAACTGAAGTGTCAGCAGTCATTACTCCAGTCTTCAGTGTCACATGATCCTTTAAAAATCATTCTAATATGCTGATTTGGTGCATTCTTATTATTATCATCAATGTTAAAAACAGTTGTGCTGCTTAATATTTTTTTTTTTTAATGTTTCATTTTTTCAGGATAAATAGCATTTATTTGAAACAGAAACCTTTTGTAATATAATAAATGTCTTTACTGTCACTTTTGATCAATTTTATGTGTCCTTGCTGAATAAAGTATTAAAGTATATTTTGACACAAAGTTTTTATTGGTAGTGCATCCCAACCCATCTCAAGACATAGGATACAGGACACATTAAATGCACTGCTTTATGTCACACACAGACACCACCAGCCCTTGTCACAGACAAATACAAATAACGACTAGAGCGCTTGACTGTCAGCCAGACGGAACATTGGCAAAACCGTGCTGATCATTTAAGGAGGGTCATAAAAATGAGAGGCAGTGCAGGCAGAGGTCATGCACTTACCCTCCATCCATATATAGGTCAGCAGACCACACTGTCCCTAAGTCTTCCTGACCCAGTTCAAATTCCAGCTCCTCCTGTGAACCCTCCGACTGCGCCATAGGCCTTAAATCTGCTGCCGTTGTCTTGCCAGGATTCATCTTGCCAAGCAAAATTTCTCCATGTCCATTTCTTTTTGGGCTTTTGTGTATTTTTATTTCCTCAAAGTCTACCACCGTCACCGGACAATCTGTTTCCACAGCACTGATGTTTTGCACCTCTTTCTTAGCAGGTATGTCTTCTTTTGTGGTTTCCAGAGGTAAGCATGGCTCTTCGTTTATCTCTTCATTTGATATCATACTCTCAGAGTTTAATTCCATCTTCATGCTTTTGTCATTTCTTTTTGGTGTCAGTATTTGGGTTTGCTCAATTGCTGTTTTCTGTTTAGAAGGACTTCCTTCATCCTGGGCTTTGAAATTCATGGATCCGCTTTGAGTTTCTCTGGCAGCCAGTTTCAAGCACTCCACCAAGCTCATAGCCACCGACTCGGCGGTCTGAATATCCACCTGTAATTCGCTAGACGGTAACAAATCCTTGATTAGGTGTTCCTGGGGCTTATCATCAGTTGGATGCTCAATTTTGGTGTCACAGAAGGCCTCGGGAGGGAGAATTTCAACCACAGATCCATCTTGATTGTCCAAGATCTTGTCATCTTGAACATCTGTTTCTACTGCACTTGGCTGCTGCAGTATAGATGTCATGGTCTCATAACTAAAGGATGAGGACATTTAAATGACATAATTACATTACACCATGACAAAACAAATGGTTTCCATTCACAAAAGGTCAATTTTTGATTTAGCCTTGAAGATCACCAGCCAGTATTTAATCAATCAAACAAGCAAACTATGCTTCTCATCGCTACAGGACACCCTAACTGTGGATGCAAAAGCTTCCTTGCAAATGCACAATCACACCTAATAACAACCTTTCACTGTTTCGGGGAAACAAAATTATAGCCATGCAGATGCCGAGGCCATAATAGCTCTGTGCAAGCCTCAGAATTGTCCCACACTTACCCTTTGTACAGAACACCGAAAATCCCCCGTATGAAGCCTACAGACACCTCTTCCTGATCAGAAACAGAGTCATGTTCCTGTATGCAGGTGTCTATGGTCCTATCTGTTCCTTCATCAAGCTCAAGACTACGTTCGGTCCCTGAACAGACACCTACAGTCTTCAGATCTCTAGGTTCAGCTTGAGCTGTCCAAATTCTCTCACTGCCAGTTTGCAGCATCTTCTTATCATCCGAATCTTCCACTTCAGTGGTCTTCTCTTTCTTTTCTTCTCTCTGGCTGTCTCTGATAGCATTTTTATTCAGTTTGTGGTGGAAAGGGGACAAAGCGAAAGAATCCTTTTGCTCCTCTGGCTTGGTTTCTGATGTTTCCTGTCCACATTGGCTGCCATGGACCAAAAAGTGTAAGTGACAAGAATACTCTTTGAGTATCAATATTCTCTCGCTAACATCTCAACTCCCAGCAAGTAAAACAAATACTTACTTTAAGAGATGCGTTAAAAACACAGGCAGAATAAATAAATAAATTGTCAATGTTGTTAATATAATGTCAATATACACTACCGCTCAAAAGTCTGAGGTCTGGGTTTATGTTATAAAAACTACAATAAAAACTGTAATATTGTGAAATATTACAGTGAATATTTTGATTATTCAATGCATCTTTGCGGAATAAAAGTATCAACTGTTTTAAAACAAAAAAATCTTTCTGACCCCAAACTATGCAAGCCCAGATAGTTTGCAGTCCACACAAAACTCCATGCAGTGAGGTTAACTAACCTCAAGCACTTACCCCCTATCCAGGACCTCTTTTTCTGGTATCGACTTGCCCATGCTATCAACCTCATCACCTTTTTCTTTTGTTTTTTCCTCTACCGTGGCCCACAACACACTCTCTGCTTCAAACGTGACCTCTTCTTTAAACTATTTCCATCAGACTCGGTATCCAGAGACAGGTTGGGCGTCAGAGGGCAAAGTTCCTCCAGATGCAGTGATGTCCTGTTTTCCTTTTCAGCAACAGCAGGGGAGATCACAGGAAGTGAAGGCTTCATACGGACCTGTATACTGACTTTAACAGCTTCTTTTCTCTCCTCCTTAATAGTCTCAGGTGGTTGTGCTTTTAGGACATTGGAGGGCTGCTGGGACACTGGTTCAGTTAAAACGAGATTCTCAGCATCCTCGATTTGGTTTACAGCTTGTTCTTCACTGTGAGGTAAGGAATAGGGTTTATGACACATTTTACCTACCTTGTTTTGATCAAACATGCATTAATGACCCTTTATCCACATTCATTTGCCTGCTATAACACTCTAACACCAATATCAGAACGCTTATATCCAAATCATCGAAGTATGGCTTGCCGAAACTCACTCTCTTATTGACACATGAGAGTGCACAAAAGCCGCAAAAGACCATTTTAACACCCTTAATTGCATGAGATGTGTGACAAAACTCAAGCATGCAAGCACTCGGCCATGGCTGAACATTAGAGACCATGTTGGGCACTGTCAAAATGTCTCTTACCCTCCATTTAAAGATTTTTTTGAGGACACTTCGGCTTTATTTTCTTCTTTTGCCATCTTGTAAGATGTTTTGTGCTTATTTATTTCCTCATCTCTTGCTTCATCCTCCTGATCTTTTACTTTCTCTTCCAGAGAACTCCAGATTGGCACTTCTGCATGGGTAAATGGAAGTGAATGGACCTCCATGCTCTTGTCTGACTCCTTCACAATCAGCTCTGGTTCAGCTGGTTCACTGACTGCTGGAGTTTCTTCTGAGATGCATTTAAGGACTTTGGGCTCCAGGGATTGGGGATGAATGGGAGGAAGCTCTTTGGACAGAGCTGATATCTGAGGGGCAGCTGCTTTGAGGCTAACGCTAGGCCTGTCAGCTGAAGTGTAGGCCATTTCATTTTGACTAAGAGAATAACAGGGAACAGAAGAATGAGACAGGAAGAAAATTGTTACAGATAGAGAAACGTAAAGAAATTAGCATTTAGTAAAGAGTTTAGGAAATTAAGTAGAATATACATTTCTGGAGAATTGATGTGGATGATGTAATTATACAGAAGTGTCATTTTGTGGCTGGGGAAGAAGATATAACAAACCTATCTGTTCATACTGAGGTCAGTTAGTATATTTAAAATGTGTTATCTATAAAACAGAGTTTTATGTGCCTAGCTATTCAAATGGACATCATTAAAAGACAGATATGGGTTTATTGAAACAGGAAGTAGCAAAAAAGAAGAAAGTTCAAGTTTGGGAGTGTAATAGTACCATGCGAGCAACACACTCACCTTTCCTCAATAGTTAAAATCTTGTCCAGATGATCCTTATGGGACTGTTGCTCTCTTAAACTACTGTCGACCTTAGATGCAAGGACTTCTTCCACCCACACTTTTCTTTTTTCCCTGGGAAGATCCGTAGGTTCTTGCTGTGGAGGTGATGAGCTGGATAAAACTTTGCGGATATTTTGCTCTGTTGGGGTAACCACAGTTGAGGCAAATTTCTTGATTATCTTGTCCTCGTCTGACTTGTTGAGGTCGGCACAAAGCAGAGCACCCTTCGCATCCTGCTCGTTCGGTTCCTCTTTTGGAGGAACTTCCCCTGCTGATTCAATTATTGTGTTTTCTGCTTGCTTTAGTGAGTCATCATGGGTTGTTGAAAAGGTTTGAACCAGACTGGACTGCATTGGCTGTTCAGTGTCAATTTTGAGTGGTTCTTTCTCAGGGCGTCTGCTAACAGTAACATCTTTAATGGGTTGAGAGGTCATGATCACCTTATCAAAATCGGCCATTTTAAAATCCGGCTCTTCCTCAGCCAAAGGTGGTTTCTCTGCAATAAAAACGTGTCGATTTTTCTCTGTAAGAGTGGAAACTGCTGATGAGTGAGGTATTGTTCCTGGAGCAGAGAATGGGTGTGGAGGAGGGACAGTTCCAATGTCCAATTCCTCAGATCTGGAAGCTTCCACAGGTTGTACTCCAGATGTGTCTAAAGATGACTTGCCAACAGGCCCAAGACTGGGGGACAAAGATACTTGGTGTCAAAGGTGGGAAATATGGGGTGAGAGGCCACAAAGCATGGTGGTGTTTGGTAAGATTAGATGCAGCTTTTCCTTAGACAGCACTTTGTATGGCAGCAGTGTTAGTGGCGAAAAAACGGGACAAACGAGATAGATGCAGGATTGGAGTGGTGAGGGAAAGTAATGGAGAGTTTAAATATTTGCACAGCTGGTGTAGGCAAATGTCATGGTCTGTTTATGATATCCTCATCACAAGGTCATGCATTTCCCCTATTGTTATTAAGGAACAGTTTTTCTCATTTAAAGAGTTAAATCTGGATTTATGACAATATGAAGCCTAATGCACATCCATGCAGAAATGCATTATAAACAGAGCAAAATAAATGCTGAATACACCTATGCCAATCAGACTGTGTCTGCAAAGCTGATATTATATTCGTTTTTACTGAATTCTATAGTTAAAATGTATGTTAGTGAATTATACTTGATGCCAGAACAAAAAAAATAATGCTTAAGTGCCCACCTTTTTACAGCTGTGGCAGGTCTGAGCTCTTTTCTTTCAGTGCTGCTGGTTTCAGGTTGACGGAGGGAGGAAGGAGATTGTTGATTCGCAATGCTAATGCTGCAGACAGTCCGAGAGGAGTGATGCTGCTCTTGTTTGGGCTCGGAGGGCTTCAGTTCGAGTAAATCTGTGGAACATAACAGCAAATTCAATCAGAATAATTATTAAAATAAAGCTAATCAATCTTAATCTATTTGGGGTTCAATCATTTTCAGGCCATTTACATCAATAACAAGAGTGAAGAATACTTATTCACCTTGTAAAAATGGATTAGTTTGATCCTCTTCTGTAAGCGTGTTGAGCTCCCTGGGTATTTCTGGAAAACAATTGACATACAATAAACCACAATTTTATCAATGTATTATGAGTTTTATTCAGTTTTAATTATTGAATTAATCTTCAAAGACAACTGCTGATTTGAGATGATGTGAGTGAAAAGGTCATTGCAGAGTTTTATGCAAATAAACAGTATCTTGACTGGGATTTTGGACCAATGAGAGTTCCCTGTGGGCGGGGCTATCTAGCATGACATGTCAAACATAAATTAAAGCAAACAACATCTAGTGGCTAGTGGGGGTTACAGCTAGTTACAACAAAAACCTTATATTAATGATAGATGTGATTTAGGGGCCGTTTACACAACACCATTTTCAACTAAAAACAGAAAACTTTTGTTCATTTATACGACAACAGCGTTTTGGGGACCTGAAACGCAAACTTTTGAAAACCGGTTTCAAAGTGCAAGTTATGATGATACCGCTATCGACTAAACTGCATAGGCGGGAATTTGTGAAAACGGTGACGTCATGCACATGCATATTACGTGTTCATTTTGAAACTTTTCAAAAACGCAAAGGAAAAACGTTTCCGTTTTTAGTACATCATTGTTGTGTAAATGTACCCTTAATTGCAAAATAAATCTTATAGTACATTATAACCGTTAGACTTTTTACCAATCACACTAGTTCCTATTACGATCTCTTTAAAGCAAAGGATAGGCAGTTTAGTACCTGACCGTGCAGAAGAAGATTGAGGTGAACAGCAGGGGGCATTTGTGAGCGCATCAGTGGTTGACAGGGCAAGAGCAGAGGTAGAGGAGGAGACAGTTACTGAGGCAAAAGAGACAGGTAGGGGTTTGCTGATGGAGTAAGAAAGGGAGGCAGAGGGAGGTGGAGGTGGCTTGGGGAGTTGACTAGAAGGGAAAGATGTTTCACAAAGAGCTTCAAGATCTGGTTTGCTCAGCAAAGGAACAGGAGTCGCAGATTCATTTAGAGGGACACTGAAGAAGGGAGATGTAGAAACCGCCATCGTCCGCTCATTTAGCTCTGCAAATACTGTGAGAAAAAGATGGAAATTATATATAAAAAGAAGTAAAACAGGCAAAGGAAGATTTTGGGATATATAAATAAGGGATAAACCTAAATAACAGGCATTACTTGATCAAGTGTTAGAGGATCAGTTTGAATGAAAATCTGAAGCAAATAGCAAATATCGACAATCACATATGATGATCCTCTTGCGAGGGACCCTTTCCTAAAGTGTAAAGGCAGCTATATATTTATTTATTTATGCCATTTATTCTGTTTGAGAAAATAATAATATATGATACAGTGCTTGCATAATTATTATTCAAGTCATTATTCTGATCAAACTTTCGCTTGTGATTCTTATTAAGTGGGGGACATATTTTAGGATTCTTTATCTTAGCAAAGTCCCTGAGAACCTGACACCTTGTACTTCTGGAGACATCTTTTCTTGACCTGTTTTTTTTGTGACCCTGCTGACCCAATGAGCATTTCACAGTCCAATGGTCATGCCTTACATTGGCAATTTCTAGTATTGCATCCTTCTCATGGGCCATTTAATAATTTTCTTTTCAGTGTGAGTCAAATCTCTTTTTTGGCCAAATTTACAATACAAGGTATTTTTCACTTCCAGCCCTCGTTAACAATTATATATCACTTATAGAAGATTATATACAAAATGAATAGTAGTTATTAAGATTGATGTGGTTTGGAGTTGATAAAATGTGCTTGGAAAAAATATGATAAGAATGTTGACTTGCATAATAATTATGCACGCACTTTGAAGACAAAATTAAATGATTGTTTTAAAAATTGAATAATTTACTTTTATATTGTCATTGCACTAAGGTAAATTAAAATATCTTTATTTATTTTTTTTACAAAAATATATGCAGATTTACTTTTTTTATTACAACAATAATAATTGCAATTTCTGCGATTTCTGACCAGTCTTTAGAAAGCAGAATTAAATATATTACAAGTATTGTAGTAACATTAAATTTAAAAGGAAATTTTAATTTAGTGCTTGTGAAAAAATATTCAACATATTTCATGAATACCTTAAGCGCACTTGTTAACTGTACTTTAGTATTGCTGCGTCTACTGTTTACATGCAGTCTGGAAGATTTCTCAATACCTGGCACACTGCCAGCAGATGGACGCTTAAGCGTGTCAGAGAGAGAGAGGGAAGAAGTTTTGGGTTCGAGTGGGACAGGAGTGGGGGATACAGGGCGAGCACCGGGGACAATCTTGGGCTTAAAAACATTGGTGCGTGGTGCTCCAAAAGAATCTGAGACAGAAGTGCAACGACACAAAGAGGATGCAGACCACGTGAAAGAAGAAAATTAGTCAGAGATGCAGAAAAAGTGAGAACAAGAGAGACAGTGGCTAAGAGGAAATAAATCTGACTTCTCCAAAAGCTATCTAAAGTCTAAGGTGTACTATTCCAATTAGAATTACAGTAAATGTACTTTGAATTGCATGTAGTCTTTGAATGTTTAGAAATCATGAGCCTTTACCTTTCTGGAGCACAGTGGGAGGAGAGGGAGAGTGAGAGAGGAAGGGATCAGAAGGAGAAGAAAGAAAAGCCCGAGGGAGTTTGAGCAGAGGATAGTCGGAGGTCACGGGACCCTCCAGAGGGGCTTCGGAGCCTGACAGTCTTCTTGGAAAAGACACAGGAGCTGGACACAATCATAGAGGAAAAAATAGACAGAGAAACAATACAAGAAGTCCAAGCTTTGTTGAGAAACACACAGATGCATAAGCACTATTAGAATTGTTTCTCGCTCTTCTTTGTTCTTTTTAAATGCAGTTGTCGCTAAAAATTTGCAATGCGTATGTGGCCATAGTGAATTTCAGTTCTCAGTTCTCTGAAACAATTGCACCACATACCCAAATAGCAGCCCTACACATAGTCCATAGTGATCAAAACGATTTTCAAAACAACATTTCGGCCTCGTTTAAACTCAGAGATGATGCAGAAGGAAATGAAATGGTACCACATTACCATGGTGGTTATCAAAATCAGTAGGTAAATGAGCCAGGAATTTTCTCACGAGTGGTGGAGGAAAAATACCAATATTTCCAATTTAGATGGCAATAAAATTACAGACTACCTGTAAATGCTGAAATGACTTCACTTCCTCAAGTGAAACAATTACCATTTGTGTAGTGCTTTAGACACATTGTAAATGTAATTACAATGTAATAACAAAATGTACAGTGTAATTTTTTTTCTGTGATGGTAAAGCTGAATTTTCAGCATCATTACTCCAGTCTTCACTGTCACATGATCCTCCAGAAATCATTCTAATATGCTGATTTGCTGCTCAAGAAACATTTCTTATTATTATCAATGTTGAAAACAGTTGTGCTGCTTAATATTTTTGAGGAAGCCATGATATTTTTCTCAGGATTCTTTGATAAAAAGTTCAAAAGAACAGCATTTGAAATAGAAATCTTTTGTAACATAAATGTATTTACTGTCACGTTTGAACAATTTAATGCACCTTTGCTGAATAAAAAAGGAGGTATTATTTCTTTTGGGGAAAAAAAATACTGATCCCAAACTTTGGTATTGTAGCTGAGATGGTGATTTTATCAGATAAGAAGAACTTCAACTTCAAATTGAAGTACATGTTGTTACCATAGAAGCCATATAATAATACATACAAATAACTAGCAACCAACAGTATTAGCGACTTGCTGACCTCCAGCGATTTAATTTAAGTCGATCTATGGTACCTGAGCCAGGGGACGGCTGGAAGACTTTGGGCAATGCTGGGGGGAGCAAACCAGAAGTATTTTGCTCTGTGGGGGAGTAAGGTGGGGCCTGTAGCTGGGCAATGGGTGGTGGACGTGGTGGTCTGGAGCGGGCGGGTGAGGGCATGGTGCGAGGGGTTGGACTGGGTGGAGTGGGTAAAGGTGGACGTGCTGGCAGAGCAGGGTTATGGATAGTGCCAGACGCTGGGCGTGAGTGGACACCACCAGCAGGCCTCTCCTTACCACTGACTGAGGTTAGCATGAAAAATGGAGGGAGAAAGAGTGCAAAAGAGTAAAAGTAAACGGGATGGATTTAGGAAACGGAATGAGGCAAAAGAGAAAGATAGAGGTGAGAGAGAGAAATGTCAGGAATGTATCATTAAGGATGGTGGTGCATCATCATAAAAGATATTTAAAGGGTTAATTCACCCAAAAGATAATATTTGGTCATTATTTTCTCACCCTCATGTAATTTTAAACTTGTACACTGTTATTTTTCGGTGTAATGCTAAAGGAGAATTCAATGCTCTTTTCCAACTACGGTTCACAGTAGCCATGTCTGTCCAAAAAAAGTAACTTTGTAAAAAGTAAATTCCCTACTTTTACTACTGTTCAAACGTTTTGAGTTGGTAAGATTTTTGAATGTTTTTTCAAAAGTCTCTTATGCTCACCAAGGCTGCATTTTAATTGATTAAAAATATAATAAAAACAGCAATATTGTGAAATATTATCACAATTTAAAATAAATGTTTTCTATTCTAATATATTTTAAAATGTATTTTTTTCCTTTGAAGGCAAAGCTGAATTTTCAGCATCATTACTCCAGTGTCACATGATCCTTCAGAAATAATTCTAATATGCAGATTCTTCTAAAAGAATACCTTTCATACCTTGCTGAAAAAAAGTATAATTTTTTTTTTTAAAATCTTACCGAACAAACTTTTGAATGGTAGTGTACATTAATTTCTTATCCAAGATTTAAGTTTTGAGACTGTGAATGTAAAGCCTGATGTATCATTTTTTTCAATATTTGACTAATGCAAGTTCTTTCCAGTTACATTTATGTCATTTGTGTCATATTTTTGGAAATAATATGTACTATTCTAAAATAATCTAATCAAAACGAATCGAATTGTGACCCAATTCCAGATTTCACAATGCATCATAATGAGGTCAAGAATCGTAAACTTTTCGAAATTCCTTTTGTGTTCCAGGAATAAAAGACATGAGGGTCCTGACAACAACATGAGGATGAGTAAATAATTGATTTTTTTTCTTTGAGAGGTGAACTACACCCTTTAAATTATAATTAAATATTTTCATGAAATTCATGATGAAATGCAAGTCAAAGCAATGAAGGACAAAGAATGAATGTGATAATAATGCAACAAAACTGAACTGAATAATGCAACAAAACTGAAAATAATGCAACAAAACGTTGCATTATTACAAAATATGATCAGACACATGATATAACTGAAAAGAGTGTAGAGAGAGAATATGCAAAGAGCATATGTAAATGTAAGTACCTATTGCTGAAGGACTCTTTAGAGATGCAGGTCTCTTTTCTTGGGAGCGTGTTGGTCGAAGAGGAAGGTGGGGTGCTGACAGTGAGAGAAAGAGAGAAGGAGAAGTTCTAGCATGTGAGGAAGTAAGGGTTACTATGGTAAGAGAAAATATACATGCATCTGCAGTGATTCATGCAAGACGGCAGAGGAGTAAGGATATAAGATAAAGATTACAAGACATGAGTATGCAAGTGTTTTATATATATACAGTGGGGTCCTAAAGTCTGAGATCATTAGTGAAAATGCATCTATTGTGTATTTGTACAACTTAATACTTTGTTTTCATTACAAATCATATTATCAGCAAAATCATGTATATTTCTTCTGCATTTTACATCATAATGTTACTTTGTTTTGCATTTTCCAGAATCCAAAAACTTTGTTTATTTGTTTATTGTTAAGTTCTCAGATGTTTGGTCCCAATTGTATATGTTCATTGTTTTTTTTTTTTTTATACCTGGGGCTGCAGTATTGAGATTAAGCCCAGTACTGGATCTCTTATCCTCCTCTTCATCACTCTCATTGAAGTCGTCCAGGTTCCCGATGTCAGTTGGTTTTACACTCATCAGACTGGCGAGACTCTGCATGTCCTCGTCCCTACAGAGGAAACCCATAACTGTCAAGAACTGTGAGGGGATATAAAGGTTATTTGTCAAGAGATGTAGGTACTTCATTGAATCTGCTGTGAAAACCTTACTGTGTTCTTTCCAGAAGCTACGTAAAGTTATTTGATCTAATGGAGATTAGGCACGAAATTTGTTTGCATTACTTCATCCTAATGCAGCATCTCTACAAGGCTGTGATTTGAGAGTTTGCTGTATTGTTTTGGAAATTTATGCTCTGCTTCTTGACCTGCACATGTCAGGAAAGAAACCAGAAAAGAAACCCACCCCAGTGTCTAGCAGCAAACCATTTCTCTTGTTGGATTTAAACACACTTCAGGTATTTGTAACCGAAATCAAGGAACGTGTTGCCTTTTTTTCATGCATTCGGTCATAAAAAGATTTGCTGTGGTCACATTCCCACGATTGAATCTAGATGATTAAACACCACATGCAAGTGTTATAACTTCCTAAACAAGAATTCCACGTGGATGAGGTCAACAGGGAGAACTCACGTAGCTTTCCCCTCCTTGAGGAACACACAAGATAAGGAGAGCTTCAGCGTAGCCTCCACCACCTTAACCGACAGAGGCTTCATTTTGAGCATCAGGTCCGTCTGTGAGTGTGTTGCACTTGCAAACTTCTTTATGTTCAAATCCACAGATGCCAGAACTTTCCGACTGCCCTTAGCTGTCTCCTGTAGAACATCAGAGAAGGTTAATGCAGTTTAATTTAACTTAGAGAATAATTAATAAAATATATATATATATATATATATATATATATTCACTGTCCAGCCAAAAAACAAAGTTGCTGTTTGGATTTAAATAGGCAAATCCAAAGTCAATGATTGGATCATTATTCCAGTGATTATTATGTTTTTAGCATACAGTATGTTTGGCAAAAGTTATTTTAACCCTAATTGATTGATGTATAGCTTTTCATTTCTTAAACAACCAAGTAGGAAGACACATCATGGCCATATTCCAGGATGACAATGTCAAGATTCATCAGGCTCAAAATTGTGAAAGAATGGTTGGGAGGGAGCATGAAGAATCATTTTCACACATGGATTGGCACCTCTGAGTCCAGACCTTAAATTCATTGAAAGTCTTTGGGATGTGCTGGAGGAGACTTTACAGAGTGCTGGACTCGTGTTGACAATACAAGATCTTGACCAAAAATTGATGCACCTCTTGATGGAAATAACATTACATTTATTTCCACCTAGAGGACTTTGAATGTAGCATGGTTGTTGGTGCCAGACGAGCTGGTCTGAGTATTTCAGAAACTGCAGATCTACTGGGATACAACCATCTCTAGGGTTTACAGAGACTGGTCCAAAACAGAGCAAAAATTTCCAGTGAGCGGCAGTTCTGTGGCGAAAATGCCTTGTTGATGCCAGAGGTCAGAGGAGAATGGCCAGACTGGTTCAAGCTGATAGAAAGGCAACAGTAACTCAAATAATCACTTATTACAACCGAGGTGAACCGTTCGCACTACACAGAGGAGCATCTCTGAACGCACAACACGTCCATCCTTGAAGCAGATGGGCTGCAGCAGAAGACACACCGGGTGCCCCTCCTGTCAGCTAAGAACAGGACAGGCTCATCAAATTTGGACAATAGAAGACTGGAAGATTTCTGCTGTGACATTCAGATGATAGGGTCAGAATTTGGCGTAAACAACATGAAAGCATGGATCCATCCTGACTTGTATCAACTGTTCTGGCTGGTGCTGGTGGTGTAATTGTGTGGGGGATATTTTCTTGGCACACTTTGGGACCCTTAGTACCAACTGAGCATCGTTTAAACACCACAGCCTACCTGAGTATTGTTGCTAACCATGTCCATCCCTTTATGACAACAGTGTACCAGTTTTCTGATGGCTACTTCCAGCTGGATAACGCACCATGTCACAAAGCTCAAATCATCTCAAACTGGCTTCTTGTACATGACAATGAGTTCACTAAACTCAAATGGTCTCCACTGTCACCAGATCTCAGTCCAATAGAGTGCCTTTGGGATGTAGTGTAATGGGGGATTCACATCATGGACATGCAGCCAACAAATCTGTGTGATGCTATCATGTCAATACGGACCAAAATCTCTGAGGAATGTTTCCAGCACCTTGTTGAATCTATGCCATGATAAAATTAAGGCAGTTCTGAAGGCAAAAGTGGATCCAACCCAGTAATAGCAAGATGTACCTAATAGAGTGGCCGGTGAGTGTATATATATAAACATAACATAAATTCAATAAACTTTCATAGAAACGTCATATTTATAAAAAAAAATAAATAAAAAAAACTCACATTCTCAATGAAAAATGTCCATTCTTTGTCTTCAAACTCATCTGCATGTGGGTCCTGTGAAACAAAAGCATATTCAAAAAGTTCAACAAATTTACTGACACAAATTAAAGTATAGTTCAGCATCTGTCAATATCTTTAACAAGTTGTGTATTGCATGAGTTCATGCAATATATTTCTATATATCGTATAGCTAATAATAAGCTGCGATAGGTGTCATACCCTGTAGAGTGTGACGGTAATGTCCACATTCTCAGGTACGGGCCACACCACCATTCCCCTGTAGGGATTTTTGATGCCTGGCTGCCATGAATGAAGCTGATGAGAAAATAACAGCACTGTCAGTCATAATAATCCACACTGTACAGCAGTTGTAATCATTGTTCTACACTGTACACTGTACACTGATCTGAAAGCTTGGGTAGAAAATCAACTTGAAATGGTGGACTACTGGATATAACAATAAACTAAATTACCCTTGCTTTCACAAATAATGGATCTGGAACTAGACTTATATTTCATAATATTTTTACTATTTTTTAATATGATTTATTATGTGTGTCAATAAAACATTAATTAATATTAAACAATATTATTTCTTATGTGTGTCAATAAAAACATTAATTAATATTAAACAATATTACTTAAAATATCTTATATATTTATAGGCAAGGCAAGATTATATATATAGCACATTTCATACACAATGGTAATTCAAGATTCAGATTCGTAAAATAATAATAAAATAAAATAATACTATAATAATAATAAAAATTGCCTGATCATCACTAAGTTTTGGGACACCCCTATCTGGAAAAGAAGAAATCTAGAGTCAGGTTTTTAAGATTTTTAAGACAATTAAAGATTGTTTATCTTTGTACCTTGGAGCAAATGCGTCTGTTCCTCCTTGTCCACACTATTCTCAGTTTGTCTGGTTGCCTATAATAAAAAAAAGAGTGTTGAGTGGGAGCTTACAAGTTGAATAATGGATCCTTTAATTACTATTGATGAAGACTTCTACAATGAGACTATCACTTTTCCGTACTTGCTTAAAATAGCGGGAAGTAAATACAAAGCCTATACAAAATGATCTTGAGAAAGCCACTGTGGCTTTGCTTGTTTGTGTATATGTCTACAAAAAAAAGCTACGTGCAGTAAACAGATCTTGTGATCTGGTCTCCCAGTGTTACCCAGAGGCAGAAAGAAATCAATAAATGCTGCCAACTGTTTCAAACGCAAAACAAAACAAGAGCACATGATGCAAGGCCTCACATACAAGACGAATCCAAACTGGACGGACCTTTTACTCATAAACAAGCACCAAGAACAAATAATTGAGCAAGGCATGAAACTTTGTCTTAACAAATAAGCAAATTTCAATTTGGTGTCATTTGGAACATGTGGTATCTATCACATTGCATTGCTACCCATACTGCCACATGAAAATGTAAAAAAGTTAAAGAAACAAAGCTGTTCCTGTAATGTTAAAGTCTGTTTATTGAGGTCGCATGGCACCCTGTAGACCTAGATAAGCCTTATATCTGATTTCCAAAACATTATGATGATATATTCCCAGCAGAAAAATGCAAATCAATACGTGTGGAGCTTTAAAAACAAATTAATGGAAATCATCTTTACCAAGTGTACACTGTACATGAAAACACCAGCTCTGGGACGTTTCCTAAATAAACTTGCCCTTTGGTAGTGAATTGTTCAGATGTGAGCCCATTGTACACCTCTGAGCTTTTCAGTGTCATGCTCACTGTATTAAGAAAGAATTGGAGGAAACTCGGCAAGGTCACGTGACCGTGCTAACTTTGGCTCACAGCACAAGGGGTGTTGGCCTCTGATCTCACTCAAGTCTCACTGTGTGTTTACAAACAGCTGTTCACATTTAATAATGGCAATTTATATTTTGGGTTATGAGGGTTGTCATTAAGCATAGAAAAACACTGAAGGGAACAAAAAAAATTGTCACTGTTCAAAAGTTTGGGATTTTTTTGTTTTTGAAAGCATTTTCTCTTGCGCTCACCATGACTGCATTTATTTGATAATTATTGTGAAATATTATTACAACTTAAAGAAACTGTTTTCTATTTTAATATATTTTAAAATGTAATTTATTACTGTGATGTCAAAGCTGAATTTTCAGCATCATTACTCCAGTCTTCAGTGTCACATGATCCTTCAGAAATCATTCTAATATGCTGATTTACTGCTCAAATCTTCTTCTTATTATCAATGCTGAAAACAGGTGCTTAATATTTTTGTGAAAACCATGATATTTTTTTCAGGATTTTAAATTAAGAGAAAGTTCAAAAGAACAGCATTTATTTGAAATATATTTTTTTCTAAATGTATAAATCTTTACTGTCACTTTTGATCAATTTATGCATCTTCGCAGAATAAACTACTACTGACCCCAAACTTTTGAACGGTATAGTATTTGCTCTTATGATGTTCCAAACTTTCTCCATGAAACACAAAACGAGGTTTCGCCCTGTTCATCACACAAAGCTTGCGTGGCTTCAAAACATTTCCATTAAAAGTTGCAAATTTAACTTATGCGCAAAATTAGAATATCACATAAAAGATTTGCGAATAAAGCAGCGTTTCCATCCCATGTGTTCAAGAGAACAAAATTGCCACTTCCTGGGAAAATGGTGCAAAATCTCTGTAATAAAAATGGAAGTTGCTGCAATCGGAGAAGCCACTGTGGCTCTTTTTTACGCAATAAATGCTATTATGTTATTTTGCATATGGATGCCTGATGTTTGGGAATACAATCATATGAGACAGTTCGGAGGTCATTAAACCAAATCATTCTGATGGCAGACTTTGGCTCAGGCATTTCAGAATGATCAATCCAACATTTCAGATGCTGTGCAATTAAATTGGTCCGCTGGTTAGACCAGTTATCCAATCACATCCTCTGTTGAGGCAAAGTCACGTGAGTTTTTTGTTGTGCATCAAGGGATTTATTCGGTAAATGTGTTTCCATCGTAGTTTATGTGCATGTCTTCTTATCGGATAAAAATGATCCACCTCAATTGAGCACATATGTTTTTTTATGCACATTTTTAGAATTTATGCTTATCTTGTCGTTTCCATACAGCATTTTTTTATGCGATATCCAAAAATAGGTGGATGGAAACATAGCTATTGTAGTGTGTGAGTAACATGGACCACTTTTAAGATACTTTTATTGTGCTTTAATGAAGTCCCTACTCCCTAATCATTTTGATTGCATGGAAAACCATGCCCAGAATATGAAAAGAAATTGCATTTCTAAGAAGAAGGTCAAACAGGTTTGAAATGGCATGAGTTTCAAAGAAGGGAAAATTAATAATATCCCTTTAAACTCACCCATATAATTCCTAATGAATGTGATCCAGATGTAAATGTCACAGTACAGCTGGATCATCTACTGTTGTTCACACTGATGTTTGCAAAGGTTAACTTAATATGTGTGTCAGTAGCAGCATAAACCGCTACACAAAGAGAAGCGAGACCCAACTCTTACTCAGGTTACAGCTAGTAATAGCAACAAGGCAGAACGGTCTAAAAGGATAAATTAGGAGGAGAAGAGGGGGAACATGGGTAGAGCGTGGAAGGACGTAAAAATAGACTGCCAGCCTGGTTGGAAAAATTAGTTCTCTTTCTGTAATTTTCTTTCTGGAACTCAGTCCTTCTTTTTTCATCACTTTGACATGTAAAGTAAATGTCAGATAAACGTGCTCACATACACACACCCTGTTCAAGTTATTACCCCCATCAGAACCAGCCGCTGTGTCAGTTTCAGCTGTCTAATATCTCCTGCTCACACCCTTCTCAGCTGTGGCGTAACATCAACAGACTTTGGCCCACTGGCAGTATATGAAAATCACAGCTGTACAGTAAATCATCCCTTGAGCTGCACAAGATCAGACGTGTTTACAGAAATACACATTCTGTAGTTTCTTTTCACCTTTAGAAACACTCAGTTTCACTACAAAAGAGATTTTAAGAAAGCTGTACTGCAATACACATTTAGGTCAGCAAAAGAAAGCTCTGTAAAAGATACAGGAATTTCTTTCCTCAGTGTTGCAAGAGAATCTAGGACATTGGACATCAGCTGAAAGCTCATTAGGTGATAACAACCATTACATCTGCTCAAGTTTACTATTAACCCACTCTTCCTTTCCAATAACAATGCTGAAAGTTTAAATATGAGTCCATATTAAATAAGAAAGAATAACTTATATCTATACCTTCTATGACAGAGTTAGTACTAATCTCAGATAGTGCTTAACACTAATAGGCAGAAATTACACAGGGTGATTCAGTTTCTCTTAGAGGCAGATGACAAGCCATTGCATAACGGAGGGTTGCTTCATTTGCCAGGCCATGACTTGTTCAGAGAATATAGTCAATAGTTAATATCGTCAAAATTATTAAAACACAAAGCCTCCAGTCCAACGGAAGCACTCAAGAACATCTTGTGCATTGTATACATCTTGTATATTGTCTTATACTGTCATTACATGACTGCAGTGTTGATGGATGATGCACCCAAGATTTCCACTCACTGTTGCACTTGTGTATATGGTGTAGTGATGATTAAGTCATTTGATTGCATTGATTTAAAGACACCTTTTTGTCTTTGCTGTGCATTTGTGATTGAAAAACAGTATCTTTTTCAAATCCAATCAGACTGAATTCCTCCTGATAGTGCTGTCTTTGATGATAAGAAAAGATATATGACACGTGTATGTCACTAATGAATGTGAGGGCAGAAACACTCCCTGTCTGTCAACAACTGGTTCCTGATTAAGACGCTTATGATAGACAGCAGAAATAATCTAATTATTTAATTCTCTCACCTCAACAATGCTTACATGAAAAACTTTTTTGGAAAAAAATATTGCATATAAAACATATAATTTGTGTTGGAAAACAGCTATAAAGTATTTTCCTGACTATTTAAGAGTGAGAAATTCAATGCTCTTTTAAGCTCTCATTATATAATAGGCTATATGAATAAACGAAAAAAGACCATGACAACACCTAAACAGAAAAGAAAAGCAACACCACTCAATTTGAAACAATGAAACAATTATAACTCCCGCTTATGTGAGTCAGGCAAATAAAAAATGAAAAGAAGCAGCACTTTATTCTGCTTATGTGAGCATGATGGATGTTCATAATATGTTCGGTGTTGACAGCACGAGTGATGGAGGCGGAAGTGGAGGTGTGTGGCTGTCAACGTTCTAAAAAGCATTTCAAATACATTCTAAATATCGAGGGCTGTGTTAATTGTTCTATTCACAGTCATTTACATTACCAACGCTAAATTAGAATAAGATACAGTGTGCGCATGGTACTGTTTCAGTCAGAAGAACCGCCCTTCAGCACTGCGTATTTAGGAAGCACACGCGCTATAACGGAAAAGAAATCATAACTTACCATTTCTTTGTACATTCCAGAACAAGTTCTTGATACGAAGCCACGAACTGAAATTTAGTGGCCTTTTTGCCAACTCTTTGTAATCTTTTCCACACTGAAGTCATTCTTCTGTAGAAAATGCAGTATCCGCGAATGAAGTCAGGCACATGGAAATTATGTTTTTACCGTCCCGCCACTGAACAAAAAGTAAAACCTACTCAAATATACGGCTGTCAAGTGGCTCGTTAAGTGAAATGTTCCTGCTGAGGAGCACGAGCTGCACCTCCAGCGTCTCAGTACCACCATCGAACTGTCGCCATCGAGTAAAGACCATTTACGGAAACTACTGCATCACATTACACACCAGAGCGAGAGATTCTCAGTGTATTGCAATTAGTTGCCTTGGAGCAAAAACATCTGTGCGAACCTAGAGGAACTTCATCGTTTTTGTGTCGTTGGAACTTCACGCGATACGAAATTATTCTAAAAAGCAGCTGTCTGACAATGAACTGATGAAAGTGGATGAAGAAGTGCAGGAGTAGGTAGGAAGGGTTATGCAAACACGCCTATGATGCAGCACTATGCAAAATCTCCCTCATTATATTACGTACAGTACTAAAGGTACTGATGACATATGGATCAGGGGTTACATCCAGTCAGCTAGGGGACAAAAGAGGACGCACTGTATGAATAAGTTTGAATAATTATAATATTTTGGTTGCAAAATTACAGATAGAGTCCAAAGTTATGATTTTATTGAAAAGCAGTTAAAAAAAAATTAGCTGAATTATTTACAATAGAGTTGCTCAAAACATTTGGCCAATAGGTGACAAAATTAACACTGTTTGTCAGGTTTGCGAAAGGAATTTTAAAAAAAAGAAAATATAATTGTGAACTTGCAGTATGGCTAATAAAAATGAGTAACATTGGTCATTGATTTCAGGATAATTCAAAGGTAAACTAAGCATATCATATGCAAATTTATGATATATTATTACCACATTTTACCAAGTTGTGTTGCAATTAGTGCTGTCAAATCGATCGATCGATTAATCGCATCAAACATAAGTTTTTGTTTACATAATATATATATATATATACACTCACCTAAAGGATTATTAGGAACACCATACTAATACTGTGTTTGACCCCCTTTCGCCTTCAGAACTGCCTTAATTCTACGTGGCATTGATTCAACAAGGTGCTGAAAGCATTCTTTAGAAATGTTGGCCCATGTTGATAGGATAGCATCTTGCAGTTGATGGAGATTTGTGGGATGCACATCCAGGGCACGAAGCTCCCGTTCCACCACATCCCAAAGATGCTCTATTGGGTTGAGATCTGGTGACTGTGGGGGCCATTTTAGTACAGTGAACTCATTGTCATGTTCAAGAAACCAATTTGAAATGATTCGAGCTTTGTGACATGGTGCATTATCCTGCTGGAAGTAGCCATCAGAGGATGGGTACATGGTGGTCATAAAGGGAAGGACATGATCAGAAACAATGCTCAGGTAGGCCGTGGCATTTAAACGATGCCCAATTGGCACTAAGGGGCCTAAAGTGTGCCAAGAAAACATCCCCCACACCATTACACCACCACCACCAGCCTGCACAGTGGTAACAAGGCATGATGGATCCATGTTCTCATTCTGTTTACGCCAAATTCTGACTCTACCATCTGAATGTCTCAACAGAAATCGAGACTCATCAGACCAGGCAACATTTTTCCAGTCTTCAACTGTCCAATTTTGGTGAGCTCGTGCAAATTGTAGCCTCTTTTTCCTATTTGTAGTGGAGATGAGTGGTACCCGGTGGGGTCTTCTGCTGTTGTAGCCCATCCGCCTCAAGGTTGTGCGTGTTGTGGCTTCACAAATGCTTTGCTGCATACCTCGGTTGTAACGAGTGGTTATTTCAGTCAAAGTTGCTCTTCTATCAGCTTGAATCAGTCGGCCCATTCTCCTCTGACCTCTAGCATCAACAAGGCATTTTCGCCCACAGGACTGCCCCATACTGGATGTTTTTCCCTTTTCACACCATTCTTTGTAAACTCTAGAAATGGTTGTGCGTGAAAATCCCAGTAACTGAGCAGATTGTGAAATACTCAGACCGGCCCGTCTGGCACCAACAACCATGCCACGCTCAAAATTGCTTAAATCACCTTTCTTTCCCATTCTGACATTCAGTTTGGAGTTCAGGAGATTGTCTTGACCAGGACCACACCCCTAAATGCATTGAAGCAACTGCCATGTGATTGGTTGATTAGATAATTGCATTAATGAGAAATTGAACAGGTGTTCCTAATAATCCTTTAGGTGAGTGTATATATATAAAATATTATATTAGGGCTGTCAAATGTTTAATTGCGATTAATCGCATCTAAAATAAAAGTTTGTGTTTAAATAATATATGTGTGTGTACTGTGTATAATTATTATATTATTATTATATGGCTCTATGGGCTGCCATAGAACTTGTTAAATTGTTGCTAACAAAAACATAATGTACATTCAGTGCATTTATCAACATAATGATCTGGAGCAGCAATGTGAGACTGTCCAGTCCTTGATCACGATGGGTATTTTTAGTGGACATTGGCAAGGGGATTTTTCAAGTTACACAGGATCTATTTTAGAAGGCTGGGAGCCAGGGATAAATGGACAGAAGCAGCTGGAGGGATGGAACCATTGGTGCCACTCGTGTGGGTTATGAGGGGGAGCGCAAATGTTTGGCTCAGTTGATGACCTAGAATCCAAATCGGTGACCCCCTTCGTCATATTCCTGTGTGACACTAACCTCTTCCTGTCTGGTGTTTCCACTCACTGTTAACCCCATTATATTTCTGTATTTAAAACAAAACAAAAAATATTCAATGTAGTAAAATAAAATGAAATTGACATTTTTAGTTTAAAAAGTTTAAAAACTCTTCAATGTTCAATCCTAAATAAATGTAAATATATATATATATATCCTTATGCTACCTTAATTTATATATTGTACCTTATGCTAGGGCATTTCATTTCAGTTAACAATAATGCAGTTTGCAGTCTAATTTCAGGTGAAAAAATATCAGCCAGCTCATGTAAAACTTAGCAAACAGACTTAAGTCAACTGGGAAACAGTGATTTGTGGTCATGACTATGAGTTTCCAAAATGTGCCCCTCCCTTCACTGAACATCACAAGCTGAGTGTGTATCCGGGTAAGACATGAGCTCACTCATAATACATGCTTACTCACTAGGTGGATCAAGAAATGCCTCATCCTTATAATTGACGTGCCACACCACATATAAATACATGGTAAAAAAAAAACAAGGGCCTCATTTATTAGTGAAGAACACGAAGATGACATACTGTTCCCCTTCAACCACATATGCTACAAAAGTTTGGGGTCAGTAAGTTTTTTTATTATTATTTTGAAAGAAAGAAATGATTACTTTCATTTAGCAAGGATGCATTAAATTGATCAAAAGTGACAGGAAAGACATTTATAATGTTAAGATTTCTGTTTTGAACTTTCTATTAATCAAAGAATCCTAAGAAAACATTTTACAGTTTCCACAAAAACATTAAGCAGCACAACTGTTTTCAACATTGATAATAATAAGAAATGTTTCTTGAGCACCTAATCAGCATATTAGAATGATTTCTGGTCATGTGACACTGAAGACTGGAGTAAGGATGCTGAAAATTCAGCTTTGCATCACAGGAATAAATTACTTAAAATAGGAAACAATTTTTTTAACAATTTGTTTTTGCTATTTTTGATCGTACCAACTCCAACAACACACTTTTGAACGGCAGTGCTAAATATTTTCAAAACACAAATAAATTCACATGGCATTTAAAACTGTTTAGTTAAACAACAGAAGTGTGTAAAAAGTAGTGTAATCATTTCTGCCAATATTTATGCCTTTAAGATTAATCAAAGGGCAGAAAGTGCACATTTTTCATATTAATGTGATTGAAAAGATAGCAGTGTGACCTTTGGTTTGGGTTGACATTCCTTGTTGAGATAATGTATCCAACAATATCTTGTACATCTGTATTTTATTTATAGAGCTTTCCAGAGGAATGCCACATCCTTTACCACTTAATCACCCTCTCATACCAAATATGTGCAGTTTGTCACAAGAGAGAAGGTCTCCCTGAAGAAACAGTATGCAGTGTGAAAAAAGTAGTGTGAGTGAGTGGGGCTTGTGTCACAATGAAAAATTCTCAGTGCTGTAAGACTGCCCAGAGCTTAGTTCTTGTCTACCTGCAAAGACCCAAACATAAGACCACTTAGCCAGCTGCAGTGGGCATGGAGATCCTGACCTCCCCGAATGGCAGAGTTTAGACACTGTGGTTCATCCACCTGCTCTACTTAATAAATGTCAGAGATTAAACCAAGGCTATATATAGAATGTAAAATGCTATAGTATATTGCTATATACTAAACAGACCTACACAAACTTGATAAAACCTAAAGCTACAGTTTGCAGTGTAATTTTAGTTATGCAAATATCAGTTAGCTTATGTAGATGTAGAGTTTCCAAACATCCTCTCCCATTAAATTAAGTTAAAAAAAAGCTACGGTATATTGTTATATTACAAACCCGATTCCAAAAAAGTTGGGACACTGTACAAATTGTGAATAAAAACAGAATGCAATGATGTGGAAGTTTCAAATTTCAATATTTTATTCAGAATACAACATAGATGACATATCAAATGTTTAAACTTAGAAAATGTATCATTTTAAGGGAAAAATAAGTTGATTTTAAATTTCATGGCATCAACATCTCAAAAAAGTTGGGACAAGGCCATGTTTACCACTGTGTGGCATCCCCTCTTCTTTTTATAACAGTCTGCAAACGTCTGGGGACTGAGGAGACAAGTTGCTCAAGTTTAGGAATAGGAATGTTGTCCCATTCTTGTCTAATACAGGCTTCTAGTTGCTCAACTGTCTTAGGTCTTCTTTGTCGCATCTTCCTCTTTATGATGCGCCAAATATTTTCTATGGGTGAAAGATCTGGACTGCAGGCTGGCCATTTCAGTACCCGGATCCTTCTTCTACGCAGCCATGATGTTGTAATTGATGCAGTATGTGGTCTGGCATTGTCATGTTGGAAAATGCACAAAGGTGAACAAAGAAATGTATACAGGTTTAGAACAACTTGAGCGTGACTGAATGATGACAGAATTTTCATTTTTGGGTGAACTATCCCTTTAAGAACCTATATCAGCATGTGACATCTAGAGTTTCATGACAGAACTTTATATTTATTAACTGTATAACTGCTTACATAAAGACTTAATAAAACCTAAAGCTTAATTTTTTATGGAATTTACAGGACATGCAGTCAGTGTATTACTGTAATAATATCAGTGATGGGAACAGTTTTTTTTTTAGTATGGCCTGGCCTGTGTCTGAACTTGTTCCTCCCCTCTCTCCCTATTGCAAAGGAAGCTAGCAGTATTACCTAATAAGCACAAGAGTAGCTGGAACCATTTGTTTATACTTGCTGTGTAATGAGAGAGTGGTTTGGAAAGATCTGAACGAGTCTCAATCCAAACATTCAAATTTAAAATAATTGTTTTAATCGGATGGCATGTATCTGGTCTGACTCAAAGATAAACATTAAAGGAGAACAATCTAGCAATCTTCTTTTGCACTAAATGGTACCAAAGCTTTAGGAAGGAAATGAGTGCCACCTAATGGCTGATGTGATCATATCTGCATTGGAGAGCTGTTTTGAACATTTTGAGACAAAAACAACAAAACAGTTAGCTATACTATAAAGAAAACAATTCACTTTTACTGTAGTAACCATCAAGAGACCATCAGCAAAAAGGTAAAGTTTTACATGTTTTATTACTTTTTCTTTTTGTACAAAATGCAAATTCTGCATTCAGTTTAACTTACTAATGAAAAACAGAGGTGGTAAATAATATTGTATAATAAAATAAACAGTATCTCAAATGCTGGTAAGTGATAAAGAAAATAGACAAGTGATAATACACATCTGATACATCTATATAATATAATGAAATTGTGACTTGATATATGAAAAGAGAGAATAGTAAGGCATTTTTGATGTATACACCCTTTACCATAAGTAGAAAAATATCCTAGACTGCACTGTTTCTGGCCATAACATCCTCTTCCTGTCAGCCCACATCCGGTCTTTATGATTTCACAGGAAGTAAAAAGGCAGTTTTCCATGGTTCCCCTGAAACAAGCTTACAGTCACCATTGTAATAGTATCCTAGAAAAATAATGGCCTTAATCATTTTGATGTCTATAGAATCCTTCAAACAACGAGGTCATGTTTGTATTGATGAGGATCATAGGAGATGAGATCCATAACTAAGAGAGCACATGCGTCATTTAAATGGGGATGTGGAAGGAGTCTTTGATCCATTGGTCTCGGGAGTTCTGAGTGAGCTGAGGAAGGGATAACAGCGTCTCCCCACTCTCCCCTTCATTTTCATCTTCATCTTCCTCCTCTTCATCTTCAGAATAACCATTTTCGGTGTTGAATGAGCTCTCGCACAAAGAAGAGGAAATGTCCTGAAAAGCTCCTTTGTATTCCTGTATGGATTCATATAGAGACCACAACTGGCACAGCAAGGACATGTCTAACTGTCGAAGACCAACCTGCAAAAGACACAAGAACATATGAGCTATGCAGATTTTGGATACATACAGCTGTTTGAGTTTGCATATTGCATATAAAATTAAATGTTTTGTAGGGAGAAGACATTCCCTTTAAAAATAATGTTGCTTTCAATAAAACAATAAAAGTAAATGTTAAAGGCACAATATGTAATTTTCGCTGCTAGAGGACGCATATTCAAAGCAAAGGTGTAGCGTGATGACGCCTTGATTTTGTGGAATCATGGGAGTTTCACCTCTACAGCCGGTAGAAAAGAATCAGACGGGATGCAGGAAGAAATCATATTCATGGATGAGCTAATGTATTAATTATTTATTAACATTACTGTAGTATGAAGCAGGGTGGGGCTGAAAGCCGTTGGAGATGAATGAGGTCGCTGGAGCGATTGCTAATGAGAGACAAGCACGACACACGGCTCGAGAGCAGTGGAGCTTTTATTATGCCACAGACGACCGCTTCTGCTTCTTCCGTTCATGCGTATGTGGGGTAACGCAGCGCTGTTTTATCATATTAGATACAGTTGAGTGTGTTATAATGCTACTCTGTGCATTCGCTCGGCGGCGACTAAGAGACACTTGTTGCACACTGCAGTAAGCTAGATTGATATTAGGCGTGGTAAAACATGGTGCTCACGGTAAATCAAGAAAACGAGATTTAAACAATAAGACTAACTGTGTTGAGTATATAACAATGATTAGTTTTCTGTCTATGAATTATCCAAACATTTGCTCACCTGTCTAATAAAACACATAATATATTAAAGCGTCTTCCATGGTTTCTACAAAATAAAACCAGAAATCGAGACCAACACAGAGATGATGTCATCGATAGGCAACGCACGGACATGGTCCATGTCCTGGTTAAAATTGCTTATTTCTCTGGATTTAAACATTTTCGGAAACATTTGGGATAATGTAAGATATAACATTGTTATAACAAAATATATAACACTGTTCTAGTGGTTTTTGGATATTTTAATCCAAAAATCTTACATATTGTGCCTTTAATGAAAATGTTAACATTTTATTAAGCTATTAAAAATAGTTAAAATGCATTTCAAACTAAACTGACTTTCATACAAAAGATTATTTTATGATTAACATGTTTTTAATTTCTGAATTAAAAGTTTTTATTTTTTTGTGGCCCTCAAGTTAAACATGTCTGTAGTGTAACTGTCCAGAGAATGTAATAATAATAATAATAATAATAATAAATAGATAAAAATTATTGAAAAAAACCTGACTATATTTATTATTTTATATTTCTTTCTATTTATTTTTCTTTTAAGTAGATTTTTTCTTACATATTCTGACGTTTTAATTAAAAATGTATTCATTTCAAAAGGAGTAAACCTAAAAAAAATTGATATTCTTAAAAATATTTTCATAAAAAGTTTTTCAAAATTGTATTAAACTAAAATGAATACAACTATTACACGAATTAACAAATATAATTTAAAATATGTAATTTTTAATCATCTCTGACGTCTTTGACCCGTAAATAGCTGCCAGTTTAGCAGAAATTCAGTGAAGGTCACACTGGCACATTCAGGCGTTGTCTCGTACCATGTCTTTGCGCAGCACGGCCAGCGCTGCGTCAAGACTCGCTGGTTTACTGCGGCCAAGACAGTCGCTCACTCTGGACTTGCTGATGTCCGCTTGGATGCGCGTCCTCTTGCTGTAGACCTTCTCAATGTCTCTCCATGATCCTCCGCTCGAGTTTAGGATGCCACTCAGTCCTTTGGGTAACGGAGGCAAACCTTCAATGGAACAAGCGCTTCCAGCCGGACAATCCGCTGGACTGGACTGAAACCCGTTCATTTCCGATTTCACTGTTTTCGATTTTAAAATAAAATCCTGGTTTTAAACTTTTCTAGGCCTGGCGTTGTTATTTTGCTCATTTATTTTTAACCCCATCAAAAATATGCAATTGAGATTAAATTTACTATATTTCTATAAAAAAAGAAGCTACTAAAGGTTGACCTTATAACTCCAACCAACTGTCACGTCTAAAAACTAACTTCCAGAAAATAAAAAGAAAAGTCATATTCTATTCGATATTCCTCATATGTAACCGCTGGTTTAAACTGAAACTTAACTATAACTAACAGCTCGTCTACACCGTATTTCTCTGCTCTTCGTGTGATTTTCCGCTCTTCCCTATTTGCATTTCGTCATAAAGCAGCGCATTTAATCTAATGCTCGAGATGAAATCAAATCCCTACCCATGGATATAAGCAAATCTGCTCAGGGAACTCTGGACAGGAGATCAAGGCGCCCCGCTTTGTTTTCGTTTAACGTTTTCTTTTGTCTTGTGTAGCTAAACCTCGCCCACTAAATCTCTCCGCCCAGTGCGCCGTTTGGCCACCGTGAGGCGCTGTTTCTCATTTAAATAAAACCATGGCTGCATCCGAAATCGCATACTTCCCTACTATTCACCTTATTTTTCAGGTAAGAGCGGGCGCGGCCATTTGTAATTTTAAAGAGATAGTTCACCCAAAATTGAAAATTACCCCATGATTTACTTACCCTCGAGCCATCCTAGGTGTATATGACATTCTTCTTTGAGACGAATAATAATAAAGGCCTTCTGAAGCGAAGTGATGTGTTTGTGTAAGAAAAATGTCCATATTTAACACGTTATAATGTAAAATATTTAGCTTCCGGCGGACCGCCTTCCTATTCAATTTACGGATGATGTCAGACATAGCGCAAGCGTTTTGAACTGCGAGTGGCGTTACTGGTTCTGTGTAAGTTGAATATTGAAGGCGGTGTGGCAGAAGCTAGATATTTTACTTTATAAAATTTTAAATATGGAAAAATTTTTTTTACACAAACCCATCGATTTGCTTCAGAAGGCCTTTATTAACCCCCCAACCCTGTGGATTAGTTTTACTGCACTTTTGATATATTCTTCTCATGAAGTCTCGCACATTCACTCAAAACACCTTACTTCTGCGGTGAAAAATAAGGTGGATATAGAAGGAAAAAACAGTTTGGCTGCGTCCAAAATCGCATACTCTCTTGAGTAGATGCTCCTTTTGAATGAGTAATTACTTCACGGCCGCTAAAAAGTACGTTCTCTATAGTATGAGTGTGTGTGTAGTATGAATGTTATCCGGACGTCCTACATCCGCCATGTTGTCATTATCATGTGACCTACCATTGTCAGTTGTGTCGCTTCACTGCCATTCATAAATCCTCTCCTGTGGCCTCATGGGATAGTAAAGTGTCCATCGTACACTTCAGAATCTCGCTGTAAGTAGTAGGTCATCTGGGTACTTTTTTCCTACTCTTTTATGAGTACTGTGACTTCAGACATACTTCTTTTGGCTTACTATATAGTGGGGAAGTATGCGATTTCGGATGCAGACATAGTGACAAAAGTATGTCCGAATTCACAGTACTCATAAAAGAGTACGCAAAAAGTACCAGGATGACCTACTACTTCCACCGAGATTCTGCAGTGTGCATATGATGGACACTTTACTATCCCATGAGGCCACGGGAGAGGATTTATGAATGGTAGTGAAGGGAGGCAACTGACGCTGGTAGATCACGTGATAATGACAACATGGTAAATGTAGTACGTCCAGATTACATTCATACTATATAGAACATACTTTTTTAGCAGCCGTGAAGTAATTACTTATTCAAAGTATGTACCTAATCAAGAGTATGTGATCTCAGACGCAGCTGATCATGTTCTTTCTTTCCTTGTGTATTTTCTTGAGTCTCAATTTTTAAAGGCTTCATCTGAGCTTTGGCAGTCAAAGACGTCCATCCAGCGTGTTTACGTAGAAAATAGTAGTGCAGTAGAACACAAAAAAGTGAGACACAGGGCAGTAGAATCAAAAAGGCAATGTCTAAAATGTGCTTTCAGGAAATATGGATTTTTTCAACCAATGAGTTCATAAACAAATGGGAAAGAACCTCAAACTTGTAATTCTGGCATGACGTCAACGCAACCAATCAAGAAAAAAAGAAACCAGCCTTTGCAGCTCAAGCAATGTATTTCAACACACGGCAGTCACATACTCAGCTGCTTTAGAACAAACACAACTGAAACACTCCACTGAGTATGTATGTTACTATATGTATATATATATATATATATATATATATATATAATAGTGCTGTTCATATTTCATATTATGTGTGTGCTGTTACAGCCCTGTCTGTAGTTCAGTCTTATGAGAGCTGCAGCTCTTTCAAGCTACGCAGGGATTCGGCACAGCCTCGGATCAGATTGCAGAGCTGGATACTGGCCTCCACTGACGCAGAGTGCTGGAGCTCCTGCGTGGCCCATCTGAGTTTGTGTAGCACTGCCTCTTCTGCGCTTGACAAGGCTGCGTGTTGGAGGGTGTTGCCCAAGGACCCTAAAGGAGGTGTAGTCTGGACAGGAGGGTTGGCTGGTGGCAGGAAGGTGGCGCTGGCGGTGGGGACAGAAAGAGGAGTGGGCTGAATGGTGGGAAGAGGACCTCTCAGACCAGATGCGGCCCCCTCACAGTGCTCTGGCCGGGGCTGGCCCGTGATGGAGAGAGGGGGTTCGCTGGATGAGGCTCCATTAGATTCAGGGGGAGGCTGAGTCGCAAGCTGACGCTCTCGTACCTGTGACAAAGCTGCCTGGGCATTTAAAGCTAAAAGGGAAATTGAAGAAGTCAACAGAGATACACAAGAGTCAAGACTGTACATTCATAAACAATTCGAGAGGCTGCATTTAAACGTACCTGGGTTGTCCTTGTCAATATCGGAGTCCAGCTCTTGACAAGCAACACAATAATATTTCTTCTGCTTATCTTGCAGCAGAATTGTCTGAAAATATATAGGCACTCATCAATTCATACATATTGTAATCAGTAATAATTACATAATTATTATCCAGTGGTTTAAACACCTGAGAATGCTAGTACAATGCTTATTTTTTATTTTTCCCCAATTAGAAATTACATTATCATCATAACAATTTCAGTGAAAAGTTTATCTAATTTTTAAAATAGTTTATTTTCAAAAAACTAAAATTTGTTTATTTCCAGGTTTAAATCACAGATTTTTTAAAATTGGTATTGGCGGATATTGGATATTTAATCGTAGAGTCTCATAACATAACAGTAATATTGTGAAATATTATTACAATTTAACGGTTTTCTATTTTAATGTTAAAATGTAATTTATTCCTGTGATGGCAAAGCTGAATTTGCAGCATCATTACTTCAGTCTTCAGTGTCACATGATCTTTCATAAATCATATGCAGATTTTGTGCTCAAGAAAAATGTCTAATTATTATCAATGTTGAAAACAGTTGTGCTGCTTAATATTCTTGTGGAAACCGTGATACATTTTTTTCAGCATTCTTAGATAAATAGAAAGTTCAAAAGAACAACATTTATTTAAAAAAAATATTTTGTAACATGTCTGTAATGTCACTTTTGAACAATTTAAAGTATATCCAAGCGAAGCAGCTTCTCGAACAAGAAAAAAAAAAGTAGGGCGGGACTTGATTTTGTCCATCAGGAATTGATTGGATCGTTTGCAAGTGGGAGGGGAAGTTATTTGATTTAAGAACACGAGGGAAAATTCATTTTAAGAAAAATATTCATGTGCATGGACAAATCTTGTATAATAAACACTGCAATATTCCATAAAAAAATAAGATTTCATACTGACTTTAAAGCATCCTTGTTGAACACTAGTTTTCATTTCTTTCAAATCTTACTGTTTATATTATATATATGTACACATACACATATATATAATGGTACAATGACATGGCTTGCATATATATTTTTGTCCAACTGCATTATTTCTTTTAAGTTTACAGAGTTGTGTCAGCACTACATTAAACTACTATATAATGTTGAATATAATCTATAATATTGCAATGGGGGAATTCATGGCCAAATGTCATATGTTACCAGTAAAAAGTGGCCTACATTATTTTAAATATATCTAGTCAGAGTGCAAGCATTCGTCTGAAATAATTCTGTATTTTCAGCTTCAGAATGAATATTTTTATTCTGTTGTCACCATTGTCCTGCGCATTGAGTTACCAGCACCAAGTCCAAGCCTGTTCATTTCCACCCCCAATGTAATACCAAATTTAGCATTTTAATAAACAGTACATTTTGTGTTAACCTTTTACAATATGTCTTGGTATATCGCAACAATATCGTATCGTGAGTTCAGTATTGTGATATGTATCGAATCGTGACATCCCTACAGTATATACACTCACCTAAAGGATTATTAGGAACACCATACTAATACTGTATTTGACCCCCTTTCGCCTTCAGAACTGCCTTAATTCTACGTGGCATTGATTCAACAAGGTGCTGAAAGCATTCTTTAGAAATGTTGGCCCATATTGATAGGATAGCATCTTGCAGTTGATGGAGATTTGTGGGATGCACATCCAGGGCACGAAGCTCCCGTTCCACCACATCCCAAAGATGCTCTATTGGGTTGAGATCTGGTGACTGTGGGGGCCATTTTAGTACAGTGAACTCATTGTCATGTTCAAGAAACCAATTTGAAATGATTCGAGCTTTGTGACATGGTGCATTATCCTGCTGGAAGTAGCCATCAGAGGATGGGTACATGGTGGTCATAAAGGGATGGACATGGTCAGAAACAATGCTCAGGTAGGCCGTGGCATTTAAACGATGCCCAATTGGCACTAAGGGGCCTAAAGTGTGCCAAGAAAACATCCCCCACACCATTACACCACCACCACCAGCCTGCACAGTGGTAACAAGGCATGATGGATCCATGTTCTCATTCTGTTTACGCCAAATTCTGACTCTACCATCTGAATGTCTCAACAGAAATCGAGACTCATCAGACCAGGCAACATTTTTCCAGTCTTCAACTGTCCAATTTTGGTGAGCTCGTGCAAATTGTAGCCTCTTTTTCCTATTTGTAGTGGAGATGAGTGGTACCCGGTGGGGTCTTCTGCTGTTGTAGCCCATCCGCCTCAAGGTTGTGCGTGTTGTGGCTTCACAAATGCTTTGCTGCATACCTCGGTTGTAACGAGTGGTTATTTCAGTCAAAGTTGCTCTTCTATCAGCTTGAATCAGTCGGCCCATTCTCCTCTGACCTCTAGCATCAACAAGGCATTTTCGCCCACAGGACTGCCGCATACTGGATGTTTTTCCCTTTTCACACCATTCTTTGTAAACTCTAGAAATGGTTGTGCGTGAAAATCCCAGTAACTGAGCAGATTGTGAAATACTCAGACCGGCCCGTCTGGCACCAACAACCATGCCACGCTCAAAATTGCTTAAATCACCTTTCTTTCCCATTCTGACATTCAGTTTGGAGTTCAGGAGATTGTCTTGACCAGGACCACACCCCTAAATGCATTGAAGCAACTGCCATGTGATTGGTTGATTAGATAATTGCATTAATGAGAAATTGAACAGGTGTTCCTAATAATCCTTTAGGTGAGTGTACATAGTATTTGGTTGTACCGCCTGACATAAAAAGTCAACAACTGAATTTAAACACGTTGTAATGTTATTTAACAACTGAAACTTGTTTAAACACATTGTCTGTGACTCAAAAATATGCATTACATCAGTTTTGATTTTTTTAAAAAAACAAGCTTTATTTGTCAATGACCCATATATATTCATTCTTGTATTTTCAGTAGTAAAACACTAATGTTATGAAGTCACTGATGCATGAATGTAGCGTGTTTTTCTCTCACCCCACACAGCTCACAGCAATCCCCCAGCATCTTATATCCCTTCAGCAGATAGTCTCCCATCAGCTTGCTTATCTTGTCCTGACGCTCCCGTCGAGCCTGAATCACCTTCATCTCCGCCTCGGAGGGAGGCTCCCATTCAAAGTCCTCATCATCTAGTTTCATCAAAGCACACAGATTCCTCATGTGTGTAAGTTACGTGTGTGTGTCATTAATGTACAGATGACAAACAGCCAGCTAACATCCATGTATTAGGAGCTTTCAGACATATTTGGAGCTTTCAGACATTTACACGACTTTAGGTTGTCACTGATAGTCAGTTATGATAAAGACACTGTGAAGACCTAGATATTTCTAATGAAATAAAGCAACACCCATACAGTCAGAGACACTGAAGCGCTAACCTGCTAGCATGAAAGAGATGGTATTTTAGCGCGGCTGCACGTGCACTACTTTAGCACGACGGAAGTAAGTGAAGTGACTAAAGATTATTGAGAGATATAAACAGGGAACTCAACAACAGAATAAACAAAGTATGACTTTATTCACATTTTACCTGCGTTAAGGGCCATGCTTTCCTCATCAGCCGCCTCACAACACAGATAACGTTTCCTGCTGCTCGAAACTTCAGCGGTGAAATGTGTAAACAAGTGCTGTGAAAACGGACTGACGCCATCTAGCGAGCTGAATGTAGTTCTGCAGTTTTGTTTTCACTTTTATTGAATATGACCACATTTATGGATTTTAGGATTTTGATACATAGACATACATTTTACACATTTTAATAACAGAGAAAAGTTATGATGGAAAACAAAGAGTGATTATCCAAGTAAACATTTTGGCATTTTTCAACTTTAATATGATTTTAAAATGAATAATGTTGGAAAAAAAAAAAAAAAAAAAAAAAAAAAATATATATATATATATATATATATATATATATATATATATATATATATATATATATGTTTAATATGTAATATATAAATATTATAATTTATTATATTATAATTTATTATAATCTTTCTTTAAATAAATACATAACATGTACAAATTGTATTGGCTTTTATTTTATTGGTAACACTTTACAATAAGGTTCCATTTGTTAACAATAGTTAACTACATTAGTTAACATGAACTAAAAAAAATTACTCCTGAAGCATTTATGTTGTATCTGTTAATATTATATCATGGACCCAAACTGTATTTTTATGAATTAATGTAAACAAAGACGAATAAATACTGTAACAAATGTTACATACTCATTGTTAGTTGATGTTAGTTAATGCATTAACTACATAACCATATAGAACACCATTGAACCTTTTTTCTAAGAGTGTAACGTTAACCAATTGGACCTTATTGTAAAGTTTTAAAATTTTTTATTATAATCTTTCTAATTATCATCCTCATTGAATCTGGTGTTTCAGTATAGCTAATAGAGACATTTTGAATTTCAAACAACAGAAAACAGAACACATCAGACACACAAAACATTTTATGATGTTATCAGACCAACACTCAATTGTTCTGATGATAGTCTCAGCTGAGTGCCACTATGGCTGGTTTGGGTTTTGCTCGTGCAATCCCAGCAGGGTCTACTACAGTCTCCTCGCCAACGACACTGTCCTCTCGCCAGTTTCCACGCCACAGTGTGCTGAGCCAGCGCAAAGTGCTCTCATCCCAGTTTTCTGGAAGCTGCAGCATGAGATACCCTACTGATATGATGCTGGCTGCTGCTGCTCGCACATGGCTAATGTGCAGAGTTACGGTCACAAATGTATCTACAGCTTATGAGTGAGAAAGAGAGAGAGGGCAATAGACTTTACCATGGAAAAGTATGCAAGGTGTGAAAACAGAAATTAAATGCTTTCGATGCTTAATCATTTTTACATATCTAGGCCTTTAGAGTGCTGCAGGGATGGCATATTTTTGTGTATTTTTTTTAATGGATTTTTGGTTAAATGCCTGAAATAAGGTCAGCTTATTTACACAAGCTCAAGATACTTTCATATTTTAATCTACAACATAAAATATATCATGATGAACAAAACGTATAAGAATCATAAACTTTTGTTTGTCGCAGAGCTAATTTTCTGCAATAGTCCAATAGTTGTTGAGGGAACCAGGGTGATGCTAACTTCCGAGTTGGCCTACAAAAATCACTGCAGCACTCTATTTCACATGTCTGTGAGGCTGACAAGGTCTATTCCTCAGTTTATGCACCGATGTATATGCCAATAATTGGTATCGGCCGATAAAAGCAATTATTTTCGCTATCGGGCATTGGCCAATTGTTTAAAAACAGCCAATGATCAGGGCCGATTATATCCTGTCAATCCAAAGGGGGCGGAAAAACGTGTTCAGACTGCAACTCATACTGTGTGTGAAGAAAATCTCTCTTGTATTGAATTTAGTGCACGTTAGCGACAATAGAGTGGTGCAGATATGACGTCACTTTGTAGGCCAACTGGCAGTTCACATCTCACTGGTTCCCTCGACAAAAACCCAATAGGACTTTCCCATAGGCTTTTGGATTATCACAAAAACAAGCTCTGTGATCAACAAATGTTTATGATACTTGCACGTTTTGTCCATCAAGATAATTTTCACTGATGAACACAACTTTTATGAATTTTGAAGCCTAAATGCAGTCGCCAGAAGTAAAAAGCTAAAGGTAGGCTATAAACCAACTACACCACGGTTGCTCGACTTCAACGTCACCATCACTAAGCTTCTGACAACTCTTCAGTTTTTATCTAAAAACATTTTCCCAGAATGTTTGAGTTTATAAGAGCACAATTATAAGCATAATAAGACTGTAAAAGTGGACTGAGCCTACATTTTCTGCGTGATGGCGTTTAATCTCCTCGACTGCCTCTGTTGTCCCATTTAGCCACCTGTTAGGAACCGCCTTTTTCAAAAACCACGAGTGGGGTTATACTGATGTATTTTATGTTGTAGAATAAAACGTAAAAATGTCTTGAGCTTGTGTTCACCACAGACCTTATTTCAGCCATTTAACCAAAATCCCATTCAAAAAACCCATTGACTTCAGGACGATGGAACCAGAAGTGCTAAAACGCTAACTCGCTTCTGCGATTTGGCCTAGAAAAGTGATGTCATACCTGCAACACTCTATAACGCCTTAACAGTAAAAATATAATAATATATAAATATATATAATATAATAATAATAGCAAAGAGCTTTGTGCTTTGATACGTGTGATAAGAAACAAAGTCTCTGCTTTCAAATTATGTCCATTGTATGAAATTCAAAACATAAATGGCATTTTGAAGCTCTTAAATGTGACGTCAATAAATCAGCTTGTGAACAATGTGTCACTTAACGTTGCATTTACCTCAGGAAAGTTATCCGATGTTCACAGTTTGTTAGTTAGCTATAAAAAAAAACACTAGAAAGGAGCTTACTTACTGTTAATTATATATTTATGCTTGTATAAATTTGTTTATGTGTTTATGAAAACTACCTTATGTGCAAAGTTGCATAGTTTTACTTGAAATTATTATATCTGAAAATAAATACCAGTTGACCATGATAGCTCTGTTGTTAATTTTAATCTCTAATATAGTAATGTACCAAATGAGAAGGTTCGCTTTATTTTGCAGCATTATTTGGGATTTTTTTCCCCTTAAGAAAATCCAATATTGTTATCGGCGTATTGGTGCATCTCTAGTACAAATACATACCTGCACTAGCTGGGATGGTCAAGAGAATTCCCAGAGAAATTAAACTGGGGTACGTAAACATTCCTCCCAGATTTACCAGCACATTGAAAACTTAGGAGAAAACAGGACAAAAATTAGATATCAACAATTAATTATGAAATTATATAAATACAAATTAATAATAACAATAATATAATTTAAATAAAATCAAATATAAGACATGTCATTTTAATTTTCTAACTCCAGAATTTATAAACATTAAATATGTGCAATTATTATTACATAATGCATAATGAAAAACAAAAGCATAAATTACCAAGCAGTAGAGAAGCCATGACACAGAGTTTATCCCAGGGGATGTGTTGAGAGGGAGGCCAGTACTCCACGTGTGTGAAATAAAGCAATACACACACCCAGGAGTGGAGGACAAAGCTACACAGACCCACACAGGATAGTAACACACTGGCAGGGCCGGGATGGACATTCCCTACACGCTTTCTGAAAAGCACCTGAGACATGAAGCCATCAGTTATTACAGTAAAAACAACATTTGTGTCAGTTGTTTACGCACTTTCAGGTTTAAATTAATTCCTTAACCTCTGGAGTTTTGTAGTGGATTAGTAATTTTAAGAACGAATGATTGTTTCGGTTGTGATGTGAATGAATTGGAGTTGTTAATGAATTGGCTAAATTAATGATTCAATGACTCGTTCATAACACCTACTGAGGCAACTGTATAGCAACTGAATAACGTGACACAGTCGGTCACTAAATGAAAGTGAATGTTTTTGAAAGAATCTTTCTGATGAACGAATCTTTTTCAGATTCAAAAGAGTCATATGGGTTGAAGTAAAATCCCCACCACTAGTGCTGACCTTGAATAAAGCAGAAGCTGAAGCTGAGCCAACTCCCAGTGCCACTCCTGTGATTGAGTCGCTATGAAAACCATCCCCATAGACCAACATAACAATGCCAGTGATGGACAGGACGGCAGCTACTACCTAAATAGAAATTAAAATAAATAAATAAATATTTGTGATTGCCTCAATGGATAAAGTTTGTGAAAAACAAGTCAGCTGATGTAAAAATACTGCAATAATGTTTTTGATTGTTTACCCTGACACCCATGAAGCGGTCCTTGAGTCCAATCCATGAAAGGAGGAAAGTAAAAGCTTGGCTGCAGCAGAGGACGGCACTTACGTCCACTTTGGAGATGCGGCAAAGCGCCAATAAGTACAGATAACCAGACAAACTCCATAGAACAGAGAATGGAGCTGCTCCTTTCAGGACAATCCTTACAGTCAGTTCATCACCCAGGAACTGACTACATTTTCTGTACGTCAAAAGAGAATAAAAAGATATAGGCTACAGCAGCACATCACATCAAAATGACAAAGTTGCAAACCATGCTCACACAACACTCTCTATCACTTATTCTTTCAGTAGTGAAATAGGGTATACTGGGGCAAGTTGTCACAAGAGTGAGTCAAAAGTCCAATAATAGCCTACAACAAAGCAATAACACCCAAGAAGCCATGGTTTACAGTGAATTTAGAAGTTAAGAGGCATCGTTAGCACGACGTGGCTTCACGGCGTATTGCTTTTATAAAATGATTAGTCCATAAAAATACTTATTTTAATGTTTTATTATTAAAATAAGGAATTATCCATTTTATAAATATGTGTTTTCTCTAGCAGAGGGTTTGTAAAACCTAATTTAAAAATTAGGGTTAGGGTTAGAAGTAAATGATCCAATATGTTTTAAAAGTAAACAATGTTCACAATTTATTACTTAAAATTTTAATTGTTTAAAACAATGTCTCACTATTGGGGCATGTTGTCACAAAAGGTCAGTACGTCTGAAATGAACTTTAACCCATGCATGAATTATGGCAACCTCAGTCTTTTTTCCCTGTGTTTTTATTTCTCTTAGGTCATGAAAAACAAGATTTGAACTTTTATTTTTTTTACACATATTTTTCAAAGAGATTTTAGAATGTGAACAGTATGTGTTTATGGTTTTAATTGAACATAAGCATAATACAGTAATAACACAGCAATATTGTGTATATTTAACAAACTAATGAATACAATTATATAAAATCATGTGAAAACGATAATATATATATATATATATATATATATACAAAAAATATAAACATGAAATATTGCAAAAGCAACTGACATACAAGTTGAACTTCGCCTGTCTTTGATAACAGAACATGAGGACGTGATTCCATCAAAGAGCTCCACAACCTGTGGAACAACTGTGGAAACCCAACTCAGATGCTCCCTCCTCGAGTATGTTGATTTACCCTTATTAGCTGATAATTCTGATTATGTTCAAGATGGACACATTTCTACTATAGCTCTCATCTGAGAAAACCTAGTGATGAGGTGTTTTCAATCTCATCCGAAATGAGCAGTGTTGGGGGTAACGCATTGCAAGTAACATGCATTATGTAATCAGATTTCTTTTTTGATGTTACGAGTAAAGTAATGCATTACAAGTAACGTGCATTACGTAATCAGATTACTTTTTGATTTAACAAGTAACGCATTACAAGTAATGTGCATTACATAATCAGATTACTTTTTGATTTAACAAGTAACGCATTACAAGTAATGTGCATTACATAATCAGATTACTTTTTGATGTTACGAGTAAAGTAATGCATTACAAGTAACATGCATTACATAATCAGATTACTTTTTGATCTAACAAGTAAAGCATTACAAGTAGTGTTCATTACATAATCAGATAAATTTTTGATGTTACGAGTAAAGTAATACATTACAAGTAACATGCATTACATAATCAGATTACTTTTTGATCTAGTGAGTGAAGTAATGCATTACTAGTAACATGAATTACATAATCATATTACTTTTTGATCTGAGTAAAGTAACGCATTAAATGTAACGTGCATTATGTAATCAGATTACTTTTTGATCTAACGAGTAAAGTAACGCATTACAAGTAACGTGCATTACATAATCAGATTACTTTTTGATGTCACAAGTAAAATAATGCATTACAAGTAACGTGCATTATGTAATCAGATTACTTTTTGATCTAACGAGTAAAATAACGCATTACAAGTAACGTGCATTATGTAAACAGATTACTTTTTGATGCAGTGAGTAAAGTACATTACGCAATCAGATTACTTTTTGATCTAACAAGTAAAGTAATGCATTTCAAGTAATATGCATTACGTAATCAGATTACTTTTTGATCTAACGAGTAAAGTAACGCATTACAAGTAACGTGCATTACGTAAACAGATTACTTTTTGATGCAGTGAGTAAAGTACATTACGTAATCACATTACTTTTTTGGTGTTAATGCAAATTACATTCTAATAACACAAATAGTACATTTATTTACAGTAAAAAGTTACTGCAGATGAAGTATTTCACAGTAATAGTATGAATTGTAGCTGAAATATAGCTAGTGATGCATAATGTCCAATTTAGTGGACAGATGATTAATCAGAATTTCCTCCCAATCTAAAATCAATACTTTGGAAAATGTAACTGTGAAATGACTCATTAGATATTGCTTGATGCTAGGACATTTCACTAGTCACAGTCTCCTAGGATAGAAGTAATGGATGGATATTCCAGAGCAACTTGGCATTTCTGACTGGCCATCGAGGGAAAAAAATAGACATACGTCAGGATGTACAATGGTGCACTAGGGTCCACTTTAGAGTGCAACTATGCCATCAAAACCTATGCATATGCAAGAAAATGTTTTTGAATAGCTGTCCACTGTAGGGACCTCCATGTGTGAAAGGGTTACATTTTTTCCTTGATTAACCAAGATAGGCTAAACCCTGAGAAATATTAATTGGAGTAAAAAGAATGTGACAACTTGGCCCTGTCCCCCCGTCAATTAATTCAAGGAATTATTTATTTGCATGTGAATGTTCTGCAACAAAAACCAACATCCACAATTCTTTCACTAGTGAAGATGAATGTATGCAGCTTTAGTACTTTATAAATAGAACAGTCTAAACCCCATGTGTAAAAATACAGCTTAGTCAAGACTCTTTGCATGCACAGTACAATTTATAATAAAGCTGTCTGTAACCTATGCCCAAATGATAATGCATAAGGTTTTTCTGTTATACCAAAAACAGCCAGCCAGTTTCAGTGATGACTTTGCACTGATTATGGGTTCTTGTCCAGACATAGATTCATTAATGTAAAGTGGCAATTTGTTTAGCTGGAAGCTGGGAAGATTAGGGACTGAAAGCAGCTTGCACTAAATAGCTTTCAGAACATTAAGTCCAAATAAGAATGATATGCTGTACAATAATGTTTATTTTACTTGCTTTAATTGCTTCAGCACTCTAGCAAATTAATGCTGGACTGCCAAACATGCATCCTAACATAAGCAAGTCAGATCATATAAAACGATCCAGCGTTCATTTGAAATGTTTTCTTCTAACCTGAACTCGGTGGTTGGCAACTGCTTCTGTTTCTCTGTGAGAAGATGACACAGGTAGTAGAAGGGAAAAAAGAGAATGTTCCAGATGCTACAGAACCAAATGATAAAGAATGGGGTGGGATGTCTTATCAGAGTTTCTTTAGCACTGTGAGTACCCCAGGCCCAGGAAACAGCCACACAAGCCCCTAAAATGAGCCCACATGTCACCCTCCGTACAGCTCTGAATGGCCATCGAGTGCAGCAACGTTTAGATGGTCTTTCTGCATCAGATTCATCCTGAACTAAGGTCTGTTCCTGAGGATCCTTCTCACTTGCTAAGAAGAACAAAGACAAGTCATTTAAAGAATTACAAATGCCAACTTTTCCTACTTCTACAATTGATAGATTTTCCATACAAAAATATAGGTTCCAAAAGGGGGGTTTGGTAGTGATGCTATAGAAGAACAATATTTGGTTCCCCAAAGAACCTTTCAATGAACAGTTCTCATTTCCTTGTTATTTAGATAAAGAATAAAGAATCTCAAGAAACTTTTCCACTATAAAGATCCTTTTGTGCAATGGAAAGTGTGGTATAAGTCAGGAGTTATTAAACAATAAAGCACAGGACTAATGAACTTCATCCATCTTGTTTACTTCTTCACTTCCGTTCTCACACACATTACGTCAGAACTCAACACTTCAAAATAGTAATTACAATATAATTCACTTACGAACACAACAGAAACGTTCCTTATGGAACCATAGATGCCAATAAAGAACCTTTATTTTTTAGATTGCACCTTTAACTAAATAATATCAAAACCAGTAAACTACGCAGACCTAAAAAACATTACCTGGTGTAGGCAGGTGAAGTGTGATGGGTAGGGGTCCGGAGGAAGGAGATATCTTGGCTGAGAGTTTGTTCATTGCTTGTTGTGCTCTCCTAAAAAAAACCTAACCCTCGGGTCAGGGTTTTGAGCCCCTCTCTATGAGCTCAGACTCTCATACCAGTAATATGCTTTAGGTAAACACACATGCTAAGTGCAGATTACTACAGATCCACCTGTGATTACAAATCGAAGGTTTAACAGCTTACAGTTGCACTTGCTAAATGCTTTTAAATAATCACAGTTAGTGCTGATGTTGGTTGTTTTTATATTGAGTATGAGTGCTTCAGGTGTTCCAATCACTTCCATGGCCACAGGTGTATAAAATCAAGCACCTAGGCATGCAGACGCTTCTACAAATATTTGTAAAAGAATGGGTCGCTCTCGGGAGCTCAGTGAATTCAAGTGTGGTACTGTGATAGGACTCTAGAGCAGTGGAGACGTGTTCTCTTGAGTGACGAATCACGCTTCTCTGTCTGGCAATCCGATGGACGAGTCTGGGTTTTTGGCGGTTGCCAGAATGGTACTTGCCTGACTGCATTGTGCCATTTGTAAAGTTTGGTGGAGGGGGGATTATGGTGTGGGGTTGTTTTTCAGGGGTTGGGCTTGGCCCCTTAGTTCCAGTGAAAGGAACTCTTAATGCTTCAGCATACCAAGATATTTTGGACAATTTCATGCTCCCAACTTTATGAGAGCAGTTTGGGGATGGCCCCTTCCTGTTCCAACATGACTGCGCACCAGTGCACAAAGCAAGGTCCATAAAGATATGGATGAGCGAGTTTGGTGTGGAGGAACTTGACTGGCCTGCACAGAGTCCTGACCTCAACCGGATAGAACACCTTTAGGATGAATTAGAGCGGAGACTGCGAGCCAGGCCTTCTCGTCCAACATCAGTGCCTGACCTCACAAATGCGCTTCTAGAAGAATGGTCAAAAATTCCCATAAACACACTCCTAAACCTTGTGGAAAGCCTTCCCAGAAGAGTTGAAGCTGTTATAGCTGCAAAGGGTGGGCCAACTCCATATTAAACCCTACGGATTAAGAACGGGATGTCATTAAAGTTCATGTCCATGTAAAGGCAGGCGTCCCAAAACTTTTGGCAATTAGTGTATCTCACATCATTAAGAATAGATTTTTAGATAGTTTTCTGTCACTGCATAAAATCTGGGTACTATTATTGGCCGGGAAAAAATGTACATCTTGCTGTGGACACAATAACCTTTTGTGACAACATGCCCCAGTAGCTGTGCATTGTTCTGACCAACAAATAGTCCGTCTGAAAACCACTGAACAACAGCAGTTTGCTACTTCCCTATTCCCTTAGTTGTTTATGAGTTTAAATGGTAAAACTTTACAAGGTCTCATTTGTTAACACATAAAATAACTATGAGCAATATACAGCATTAATTAACCTTTGTTAATGTTCACATTCATGATAGTTCACAGTGCATTAAAAAATGTTAACAGATGCACCTTTTGATCTTAAAAATGTATTAGTAAATGTTGAGACTAACAACAATAAATGCAGCAGAAGTACTGTTCATTGTTCGTGTTAACTAATGTCAACGAATAAAACCCTTTCAATTATATTTACACGTTTACCATTTAATGTTTTATAATTTATAGCAATCCATATAAACACAAATGTCCATGAAAGTTTTGAAGGTATTTTATTTGGTTTAATGACGCAGGAGTCAAAAATTCCACACATGACAAAACAAACATTACACAAAGTCACATGAGTTGCTGGGATATAAAGCTGCTGGTTTAAATGACTCTAGACTCTAGGCAAGACAAGTTAACACAAGCATACATAATAAGGTGATCAAACTCCATACATTTTGAAATGCCTCACTCAGACACACTTTGTAACATATGGGCTAATTTATAGGTTAGATGATGAGCATTAGGGATCACTTTCACTTTCTCTCAAGGCAACCATTCACCCCACACATTTCTCTTCAAGTTGGATTTATGCTTTAAACTGTCATTTTATTGCCATCAGTATGACCTAGCGACTTTGCTAAGTGATACTGATGTTTTCTTTTTTTGTGAGGTACTCTCGTCATTGTCTGAGATGCATTGGGGAGCCGTGCAACATTTTCTTGTGCTGTCTCGCTGTGAAAGTGCTGAGGGAATGTACTCAAGGGTAACATCTGTCCTGTGGAATCTTATGTGGGCATTCAGTCTGTTATAATCAGAGAGGGAGACAAAGAAAGTGAGTGAGATACTTCATGCCAAAAAACATTGGTAGACCACGTTTGGACAAAAAACTTGCCGTGGGCCATGGCAAGAATGATGAGAAAAAAGGGTGTTTGTTTACCTTGGGGTTTGGGGTGCATCAGGGTCAGAGGCAGCTCTACTGTCACATCACTGTAAGGAGAAAACAACCGGTTAGATAAAAGGCCATTTCTGATTTCCCATAATGCATTTCAGCTGTTTTCTCATTTTTGATTTACCTTGCTGTCAGTCCTCCCAGCAGACTGCAAAAAGAGAGCAGAAACAGATAAATTATATATAATTTTAGCTCACATATTGTTACAATAATAATTGTTATTTTTAGTAATATATTTTAGTAGTAGTATTTCAGTATGTAATTGTTTTAGTAATATTTTATAGTACCTATTTTTAGTAATACATTACAATATATATAATATGTGTGTGTGTGTGTGTGTGTATAACTAAATATATATGTATGTACTAGTGCTGTCAAATCGATTAATCGCGATTAATCGCATCCCAAATAAAAGTTTGTGTTTACATACTATATGTGTGTGTACTGTGTATAATTATTATGTATATATAAATACACACTCATTCATGTATATATTTAAGAAATATTTGCATGTATATACTGTACATATATGTATTTAATTTATATAATATTATATATAATATGTTATATATAAATATAACAAATTTCTCTTAAATATATACAGTACATGCATGTGTGTGTATTTATATATACATAATAATTATACACAGTACACACACATATATTATGTACAAACACAAACTTTTATTTGGGATGCGATTAATCGATTTGACAGCACTAGTATGTACATATAATAATAATAATAATAATAATTATTATTATTATTATTATTATATTATAATTGTATTATTATTATTATTATTATTATTATTATCCTCCTGGGACCCAGAAAAAAAGGTTTTTTGAATTGAGTATTTTTTCATGTCATTATATTGTTTAGCGCATAAGAAACAGATGGAAAAAAACACTACTACAGTGGACAAAAGTCTATTCCTGGGTCCCAGGAGGAGATTATTGAAACAATAATTTATTTATAAATTTCAGTTTAGTATAAACTGGACAGATATCTCACAGAAAGTAATCCTTACCCTCCACCTGATACCATGAGGTTAACTTTGATCTTGTAGGACACCAGAATTCCCAAAACTTCCTTATCCATTCCTGCCCTTATTCTGAAGAAAAGAAGGAAAAGTAAATGAGTAATTAGCAGAGTTCACAGTATTGTACCATAGCGAATGTGTTGTATTAGGAGCAGTGCATTACAGCCCATGAATAAATACAAATACTTTTTTACAACTGGATTATGAGCAAGTTTAATCATTTCTATTGGGTATAAAACTCTTTTTAAATGTTTTTTTTTTTAAAAGATGAAACAAACACTCACATGGTGGTTGAGGCCAAATTGGTGTCTTCATCTTTAAGCCTGCCGTCCAGCGCCAGGCCACGTTTCTCCTTGTTGTTTGACAGCAAGGGAGTGATCGCGAGGGATTTTTCAAAATTTGCACTGCCTTCTATAGTTTCCCTGCAGATAGGGAATCGTATATAGGTTAGATAACTTACGACTGATCATTGAAGAGATCTTCACAATGGCTGGCATATCAGTCAAAGAAAACAACACTCACGCAAACTCTTCACTCAATACATTCTTGGTGTATTTGTCGGCCGAGTAGAGAACGACGTCTGTGGTTTGGTCAACTATGAGAGGAATGGATACAACATCAGTTCATTCAAATATACAACTATTTATTATACCACCTGATGGAATGCTTGATGCTCTGATTGGTCAATGATGGCAATATGTGGCTAGTTAAATAGAATGACCACTAAATTATATATATAATTAGTATAATTAACTGTTGTCCCTGCAAAATGATTTCCTACATAAGTGTACACATTTTATTTCTCTTTCTTTTTGCATATTAAAATAACTTAAATCAATATTTCATGTCCATTTATTGATTTATTTGGAAGTAGTCATGTAATTAGTTGGATAATATAAAGTCAACCGGTCATTATTACCCTGTCAGGGGGTTATGCTTTGTAATATTGACAGGATTACTCTACATTACCTGTTATACATACAACTTGTGAATCATTTGAAGTAGCTTTTGATCAATCGCACCTGTAATCTGTATTTTTTTCACAACTTTGTTGGTCTCGTTCTTGACCTTAACATTGATGGGGATGGGATCACCATGGTAGTAGATCTGTCATCAATGGGAAAAAGACACATGAATTAATTCTTGATTTGGTAAATATCAAAGCCTACAGTGCATCATAGTTTACATACTTCCTTGTCCAGAGAGGCTTCCAGAAGAACAGGCTTATCAGACATCATGAAGCTCTTGCAGAGCTCAGCTTTCTGTCCAGATCCTGTGTTATCAGGAGCGAACTGGATTTTACGAATGATAAGGCGGCAAGTGTCCCTGAGGGAGACGACAGAAAAAATGATTTGTAAAAATTCAGTGAAACTGTTAACAGGGATTAAATGTGCAAAATAACCTATAACACACTCACTTCTTGTCGACTTTCTCATCGGGGTCCTCAGCTGATTTGGCCAAGTAGGCCTTGACCTCAAAGTCAACACCGCAAGCCTGCAAGAACAGAGCCATGAACAAGTCCATTCAGCGCATTTCTATTTGAAGATAATATGTAATTTGCTCTCATTTCATCTCACCTTTCCTTTGTCATCTGGGCCAGGCTGAAGCGTAACAGAGCAGGGGAGGTTGGTAGGGATCTGAAAGAAAAAGACAGTTTGTTTTAGTCATACAAATATTTATTTATTTATTTGGGGGTGTGTAAAATGATTACTCCTAATCATTGTCTGTATTATTTTACTGTGTGATTCACAGTGTAAATGAAATCTGGTACTGACTGATGACTTACATTAAAAGTGAAGGGATGGCCCTGCTCTCCAGCTTTCTTTAGGAGAGTGTCGTGCATCTCTGTCAGGGTGGGTTTGTGGCCTGCATCAGGATATAGCTGTATGTGCTGAATCCAGATGTCTTTTCTGAAGGAAAGCCCAATCACATCCAGGTCTTCACGACCATAACGGAAAGCGCAGGCCAGCTGAATCCAAACTGCATGAAGCAACATTAAACATTTTTTATTTGTTCTTTTGTATTAAATTCACCCTTTTTTAGAAAAAAGTCACATAATCACATAATTTTAAGTATGAATGAGTGAATTAATTAAATATTTTTTTTATATACATGCATGTATTATTTATACTTTTTATATAATATTTGTATTTATTTATTTTTAATTAAGAAACATTAATACTGACAATACCTTTTCTGTCTCCAAGGTCTGCAGGGTCGATTTTCAGCACACCATCTGTTTAGAATAAGAAACAAATCAAATGCAGTTGTTGGATATTACCTGTTGTCTGTGTTTGAGTAATAAATGCAGGCAGTTTCTCACCAACAGGTTCAACTGTGTCAACATGGTCAACAAAGTCTCTCTTCCCCAGGTAGAGAGTGAGCTGAAACATAAACAGTGCATTACACTCAGGGATTTCCACCTAATGTAATATGAAAATTCAAGACGAATCTGTGACAGTAAACTGAGGAATGGACAAATAAGAATTAAGTTCAGTCATACCTGGCCATTTCCACTGGTCTTTTTGTAAACTCTGAACACACAAAAAAAAAGAAAAATGGGAATGAGGAACAGTAAGATACATGGTTGATGGTGTAGTAAACACTGATAAAACAAGATGAAAAAATTGGTTAGTGTTACAAAAATAAAATCTGTAAAGCCTGGCTATATATATTGCAGAGGGTGTCAAAGAGGAGTGAGCAGGGGTCACTTGTCCTATTAGGGCTATACCTCAGGTAACCTCTTCAGCCATCTCTACCTCAATGTATTTGAGTTTGCAGGTTTGACCTTTTTGCCCCGAGCGCTCATCACGTTGTTAAAGATTAGTATTTTAAGACACTTTAAAGCCAAGTCCTGGAATAACCTGCTATTAATCCAGGCTCCATGAATGGAGGAATGGTGTTTACTCCAAAGGGGATGCCTGGTAATTGATTGTGACTGTCGGCTTATGACACATTCATGCTGGACTCCAATCAATGTTCCCACTTGATAAGATCTATTCTAAACTTTCAAGAACATCCTCACTGTGGGGTGTACAGTAATTGTTTTTTTCTCTATCATATCATATCATATCATATCATATCATATCATATCATATCATATCATATCATATCATATCCTATCCTATCCTATTCTATTCTACTTAGTCATGGACATATAAAGTGGTTTAATTTGGTAACACTTATGGGGAACACATATTCACTATTAACTACGACTTTTGCCTCAATATACTGCTTATTAACAGTTAGTAAGTAGCGTTTAGGTACTGGGTAGGATTAAGGGATGTAGAATAATGTCATGCAGAATAAGGCATTAATATGTGCTTTATAAGTACTAATAAACAGCCAATATCCTAGTTATATGCATGCTACTAAGCAACTAGTAGCTTAGCAACTAGTAGCAACTTTTAATAGCGATAATTGAACCCTAAAATAAAGTGTTACTGTTAATTTTTGAGCTCTTATTAAAAAATGTTTGTGATTTGCCTCTTTGTCATTGCTTAGACATAACCCGACAGGTCAATATTTAATAAGCACAAAAATTGGAAAGTGACAAAAAAAACATGCAATATCAATAGAAAATATTAAAAGAATATAAAAACTGAGTTACTCCGAGCTGAGCACTTGGTAAATACTATGGTGAAAAGTATGATCCAGCAATATTAGAGTTCAGCAGGTTGCTACTGGCTAAATTGCTTTTCTGCTTTCTCCAGATCTTTAATAAATTGTATTGAAAAGCACAACAAGTCTAAGACTAAATAAAACCTTGTTTTTTTGTATGTGAGCAGTGTGACAATTCTCAAAGTGAGAGCAAAAAGGAAAGAATACTTACTTGTCTGCCATCGTACAAGGATTTTCCTGAAAGAAATAAAATAGGAAAGTGAACATTTTAAACAAATGGCTCTCACTGCGTGAATTTTTTTGTGTGTGAATGTGGTGCTAATCTCATCCAATGAGACTCTTACTCTTTTATTTTTCTCTCAAACAAATCTCGGCACAGAGATAAGCCTGTACGGTATTGCTCATCCAGTGAGCTCAGATACTTTACTGTAAACCTCTCTAAAGATGCCAACTTAACTGGGCTTTAAGCTTATTTCTACATGCAAATTGCATGCATGGGATATATTTAGACTAAAACTAACATGAAGATAAATCATATAGGTTGTGAGCCCAATATATGCCTACATTTCAAATAGAAATTATCAAAATAAAAAAGAGCTACTAGAGGCTGTCAAAAACTGTGCATATCTTATACTGGCCTTTATCAGTGCAAAAGAACCAGACCTTTTAGAATGTTTTTGCACAAATCGAATGTGTCTAATGTCTCTCAGATGCACAGCATGAGGTTCTTAATGCTCATCCCTGTCCAATTCCAATTTTGCTGATTGCGTGGGTCTTCACTGGAAGACAATCTGAATGCAATCAAATATTGGTTGCATACGTAGGCTAAATGAATATTTACAAGGCCCTGCGAAAGAGGGCTAAATGAACTGAATGAAGTCAATTTAATACTGTACTAAAGACAATAGTGTCATGCTTTCTTTAGTGGGATGCTAGGAAGATTTGTTACCTGTTACTGAACTTTTTAATGTAAAGTCATTGAGTTCTTACCTGTTCACTGTTAGGACGATAGGGCGATCTGCTCCCTCTCTCAGGTAATCCGCAGCCCGTCTGGTGTAGTCAGAGAGTGCGGATAACACTCAGAGGCACAGGGTTTTATACTCGGACCTTTGCTCTGCTGGCTTGTGCTGCTCTGATTTAGACGCTGTTGTCTTTCTGTCAATCCAATTAAACACTTAACCTGCTATTTAGGGCTACGGCATGTTTATAAATAAAAATGGAGATTTAAACCAGAGAAATACAGGGAGATTGCAATGGTTTAGTCTAAAATGTATGAGGTTTCTATCCCTATGAAAACATTAAACAAGAACATTATGAAAACGAGAATTATGTCTTGTGACTGGATTGGGACAAGTTTATTTATCTCAGTTAGTCAGATTTACAATTGACTTGAAGCAATAATTTGTTTTTTTGTTAGTTTTTACTTTACTTTTCAGCTGTGTTTTTGGTTTTACATCAAAAGTATTTGTCATAGCCTTTGTAATAGTAGTTTAATAACAAACAATAAGATAATTTTCCAGATTTAAAGATAAAAAGTTACAGTGTGGTCCATTGAAGTGTTCTTTGAAAGAGGAATTTTTGCGTTGCTTTAAAGGGATAGGTCACAAAAAAAAATGAAAATTATCCCATAATTTACTCACCATCAAGCTATCCTAGGTGTAAATGACTTTCTTCTTTCAGACGAATACAATCGGAGTTATATTAAAAAATGTCCTGGCTAATCCAATCATTATAATGGCAGTGAATGGCAGCCCAAAATTTGAAGCCCAAAAAAAGTGCATCCATCCATCATAAAAGTAATCCACACGGCTCCGGGGGGTTAATAAAGGCCTTCTGAAGTGAATCGATGGGTTTGTGTAAGAAAAATATCCATATTTAACACATCCATATTTAATATCCATATTATAAAGTAAAATATCTAGCTTCCGGTGGACACGCTTACACTACGTCCGACGTCATCGGCGCCAGTTACGCTTTTTTTTTGTAAGTTGAATACGGAAGGCGGTCCGCCGGAAGCTAGATATTTTACTTTATAATGTGTTAAATATGGATATTTTTCTTACACAAACCCATCGCTTCACTTCAGAAGGCCTTTATTAACCCCCCGGAGCCGTGTGGAGTACGTTTATAATGGATGGATGCACTTTTTTGGGCTTCAAATTTTGGGCTGCCATTCACTGCCATTATAAAGCTTGGATTAGTCAGGACATTTTTTAATTGAGGGTGAGTAAATCATGGGGTAATTTAAATTTTTGGGTGAACTATCCCTTTAATCCCCAAACCATTAAGTTAATCTAATTTATAATTTTTGCACTCTGCTTTACTCAAAGACATTGTATTGTTCAGAATAAAGATCAGAATAGTTAAAGCATTATCTCAGGAGACTGATAAATTTGTCTATGCTAATCGGTTAAATAAATAAACAATCAAACAAACAGTAGACAGTGAGGCAAAAACCTCATGTTTGGTCCTGAAATGTCCATCACCTAATTGAGCTACCCAAAATACAGATCTTTTTATTTAACAAGGCCTCATGTAAATAAAATATTCCTATAAAAATCAAAGCAGCTGGACTGCAGTTGGAACATGAGCGGGACGCTCAAACCTGCAAATATTACACAAGGCTGAAATGGGTCAAACAAAACAACTGTGAGTGACGTCAGGACCTTCTCGGATTATTTCCGATGCCCAGTAATACGATTTGGTAGACAAAACAAAGTGGAATGCCTAAACCATAGACCATTCGCCCTGTACAGTACCTTAATATAGAACTGCACATGTTTTTGTACACAATTTTAGATAGAAAACAGTGTGTGTGTATTGTAGGATTTCCATTATTTATAATTTATTTGTTCTTTTTCAACGTGTGCCTAAAAGTACACAACACTGAAAGCCGGCTGCTTAATCAATCAAACCCAAAAAGATAATGGCAAGGATAAAACAGGAGTCTTGCTGCTCCAGATGGCCAATAGGCTTGTGAACCCAGTGACCCCTGAGGACATAAGCCTTATCTTATATGAAAGCTTTTTGTGTTGAGTGCATGATGCACCTTAAACTTTTTTCATTATTTTAATTATATACTTTTAATCCACACACACTAAAGGTGCTACCTTGCACAAAAGGTGTATGTAAGCTTATTATGAAATCCCAACTTGCCCAACACAAGGTAATTCTCTTAACGTCACTGTTCACTGACATGACTTTTCCTTCCATCTGTTCCCTCCTATCAAGTACTGGCAGTTCAGCAACATCATGTTTATGAAAAAGCTCTCCACCAATCCCAGGAGTTCAGACAGAGCACTCAGGTGGTGCGTGTTTCGCTGGTGCAAGAACTGGCACCCTCAGGACATTTCTTGAGCGTAATCCACTTATTGCTAAGAATTCTCTTAAATAGCTACAGTTGAGTCAAAACATTAAGTTAAGAATCTTTATTTTTAGTACATATTAAACAGCAAATTACCAAAGCATTCTTTAAAAAGTGTGATTTAATTAAAGCAATGCATTTATCACTTAAACCTTTCTTATATTGGGGACATTTTGATTGCAATGATGTGACTAAAGAAAAATATATAAAATGCTACATGTAAGAGAATGAATTACATTAACCACCAACAAAAAATAAATACCTTAGTCCCTAACTTCTAATATCTAGGGTTCATTTTTAGTTCAAAGTGTGAAGATTTAGGATTTAATCCAAAGGTAATAACAGAAGAGCACATGGGTGTCTGTAATTACACTTTAGGGAGGGAGTGGGTAGGCTTGTTGAAGAGGTAAAGCCCAGGTAACAACGTATCAAAGACATATAAAGAATTACTTATTTCTAAATTAGTGAATAATCACAGAAATAGTTTCTAATCATTCTGAAACATAATTAAGTCATATTTCACTGTATCCTTCAAAAACAGGATTGTATAATATTTTTTATTCTAAACTTTTCTAACCAACTACAGACCCGTTCAAACATGCTTGAAATAATGGAGCAGATTTGTCGCTGAAACATTTTTTAAACTTTGAGTAATGATCAAAAATAATGTTAATTAATGGATCTACCCCATAAACTCCTAAATACATACAACGTTATACACATCCTCCCTAAATGGCATTTGTATGATCATTGTTTGCATGAACAACTCACTAACAGAAATGAAACTAACACCATATAACAGTCATGGTGATTGATGTCCAGTTTGGTTCTGGTGCTGTTTAGCCACAGTTGTCACAGATTGCTTCAGAGTTTAATCTCCCTTAATCTGTCTACACTCCCACTTTGTCCATAATGGGATTGTGTCTACTGAGCACATAGGATGGATTCCCTCTTTATTAGAATGTGCTCGCAGTCCTTTGTGACAAAACCAATGTCACTCAAATGAAGTAAAGACCTATGAACTTTGGCCCAACATTTTGTAAATGCCCAAGGATCCCAAAGATCTGGATGGTACTCAGCACCTTGCTGGCATGTTTTCAGCATGGCTTTCATTGTGATTAAGCTTTTTAATCTTTGTTCTGTACATTCAGATTGAGAGTGACCAAACAATGAAGACTAAAATATTTAAACATTGCTTATTCAGGTATATTTTATTTTAGACTGTTGAATTATGATAAAACTTGATTATTTATTTTTTCTTGGAATAGTAAAAACTTAATCAGTGCCCTTATTAAAAAAATTATGATTTACTAAACAGGGAAAAATTAGCGTGATTAGTGCAATCCCATAAAAGCGCAGATGGGAGTGGAAAGTTCTGCGTGTGACCTACTGACAACACACAAACTAAAGACAGACGCAGCCGGATCATTTCCATAATGACCAACGCAATCTACCAAGAGCAGCCCAAATTAGCGTCTGGTTTAAGACGTGCTTTTTTGGGGCGGTAAATGATGGCGCAAATACCAGTAAATTGACTAGCACAAACTTTTGTAAATCATCTTGCGTGATTCATTTAAATACTCTCCTCCCATAAATTTTGCATCTGAAAGGGAAACTCCAACAGATGCATATGCAATAAGGTCAACAGCAAAAATAACCCTGTTCACGCCTTTTCAGCGCTAATTTTTCACTGTGTCTTTAGTAAATCCTGACAGCAGTTTTTTAACGCCAAAAGAGGGCTTGCGCTGGCACAAGCTGTTAGTAAATCTGGCCCTAAATCGGACGTATTGAAGAAGTGTTAGTGTCCCCTTGTCATGTACTTGCTTGACTTGATAATCCAGATGAAAGAGGCTCGATGCAGATGAACGATGAAATCACATTTAACAAACACAAGGAACCATCACAAGAAACACCAATGCAAAACGTTAACACAAAACAAAGAAGAGAAGATAACAGAGGGTTTATGTACACAAGATGACAAGGGGTTAAATAAAGGTGTAGGTGATTAGTTGACATGGTAACAAACAAGGGCAACTATGGAAACTAACAGGATAACAATAGAGACAAGGGCTGAATCTGAAATCGCCCCCTATACCCTCAAATAGGGCATTATTTGAGGGGACAGCCATTTGTAGTGGTGTCCGAAACCATAGTGGACGTTATTGAGTGCACTCACTCTATCCCACACTGCACCGCAATAACCAAGTGTACAGCCGATGTACACTCAACGACTGTCCGAATTCGCACACTCGTTTTCATTCACTCCTTCAAGTGAACTCTATTAGTGGACTAACGTAGGAAACAGTGATTGAGGGTTTAGGGGCGATTTCGGATTCAGCCAAGGAAAACAGGAACTAAAAACATAGGAACTGAACATAGGCACAACAAAACAATAGAATATCAAATAAGAGTCCATGAAAACAGAGACAGTAATCGTGACAGAACCACCAGGGCGGATCTGAATGTGCAGAGGACCACCAGGGTGGAGTAGAGGACCACCATGGCATTGCAGACGGAGCAGAAAACCCCCAAGGTGGAGCAAAAGACCACCACAACAGAGCAGACAGGACTGAAGACCCACACGGCAGAGCAGAAGACCACCACAGCAGAGTGGAAGACCCTCACACCGGTTCTGAAGACCACGTTGGAGCCTGGAACCATGATGGTACTGTCGGTGCTGGATACTACGGCAACACTGAAACAGAGCATAGAGAGATTATTGATGGCCTCAATGGCCATAACAGATAGCATAGAAAGTTCATAATCAGTCTCTGTGGTCATGACTAAGCAGTGACGAGTTCACGAGCAGGCGCCACCGCCTCGGGAGGAGCTGTAGAAGTGTATGTGGCCCAAACACACAAGATGGTGGTAGCCATCATAGACAGCGCAGATAACAGTGGCAGTAACTTTGAGACCACCTGACTCGAGATAAGACCACCGGACTTGAGTGTGCTGAGACCACCGTACTCAGTATGCCAGCTGCTTGCACTGAACTCAGTTGCAGATCCATCACACTAGCGGTCAGTCTCCTTCACCCTGGACTGATCCAGTGATCAAGGAGATCCATGGCAAACCAAACTCCACAGGCAGTCCTGCTCCTCCAGGATGGCACATCCATACGTGCCATTGCAAGGAGGTTTGGTGTGTCTCCCAGCACAGTTTCAAGAGCATGGAGAAGATACCAGGAGACAGGCCATCCCAAGGAGAGCTGGACAGGGACGTAGAAGGGAAACAACCAAGCAGCAGGACCGGTATCTACTCCTTTGTGTGAGGAGGAACAGGAATAGCACTGCCAGAGCCCTACAAAATGACCTCCAGCAGGCTACTGGTGTGCATGTTTCTGACCAAACTGCCATGAGGGTGGCATGAGGGCCCGACATTCTCTAGTGGGACATGTGCTCACAGCTCAGCACTGTGCAGCTCGATTGGCATTTGCCAACACCAGAATTGGCAAGTCCGCCATTGGTGCCCCGTTCTCTTTATGGATGAGAGCAGGTTCACACTGAGCATGTGACAGACGTCACGGAGAGAGTCTGAAGATGCCGTGGGGAACGTTATGCTGCGTGCAACATCATCCAGCATGACCGGTTTTGCGGTGGGTCAGTAATGGTCTGGGGAGGAATGGTCACACAGACCTCCGTGTTCTAGCCAATGGTTCCCTTGCTCCTGTTGGGTACCGGGATGAAATCCTCAGAGCCATTGTCAGACCTTATGCTGGGGGCCCTGGGTTCCTCCTGGTGTGTGATAATGCCCGGATTCATGTGGCTAGAGTGTGTAGGCAGTTTTTAGTTGATGAAGGCATTGATGCCATTGACTGGCCCTCACGTTCCCCAGACCTGAATCCAATTGAGAATGAATCAACGTATCAGAGCATTCGAAGCTGCCAAATAGCACCACAGACTGTCCAGGAGCTCACCGATGCCCTGATCCATGTCTGGGAAGAGATCCCCCAGGACACCATCTGCCATCTCATCAGGAGCATGCCCAGACGTTGTTGTGAGTGCATACAGGCACGTGGGGGCCATACACACCACTGACTTACATTATGAGTTGCTGTGATGAACTTCATGCAAGTTGGATCAGCCTGTAACTTTTAAAAGCCAGTTTTTTTTTACATTGATTGATTTTGAATCCAGCCCTCAATGTGTTGATGATTTTGGTTTCCATTGACTGTTGTCACATAATTTTATTCTTAACAAATTATAGTATGTATAAAAATAAAGATTTTCAAATTGAATATTTCATTGAATGATTTAAGTGAATGAATGAAATTCATTGAATGAAATAATATATATATAATTGATTTTTACAACATTGATTTTTTTATGTAACTTTATATTATATCTAGTCAATGGATATATTATATTACTACTATAATTAGTTAGATTCTGTCATATTAAATGAGACCTTCACCAAATAAGAAAACAGTTAATTTATAAATTATGTTAAATGTGTAATTGATTCATTTGTTATATTTTATTAATGTATATATTTATATTTATTATATATTTATTATGTAATTTATTATAAATTTAACATCATATCATTTTATAGAGAGATACACACACAAACACACTGTATTCATAATTTATTTATTATTTTTGTATTACATTTTTAAAATATATTTTTTATAATTATTGTTTGTGAGTGAGGTGAGAAGTAGGTATGGCCGAGTGCGTATCGACCTCTGTCCATGGTGCTGGATTTTATAACTCGTGTCCATCACTATCTGTAACGCTTGCAATATAATCCAATCAGGTCTAATTCGAGTAAATTACACAAAAATGTGGTTTTATGGATAGATTTTGCTACGCATAAGAGTGTCATATTATAGGTGTGACAGTAATGAGAAGATAAGTGCGGTCAAGGTGTCGTCGCCACTGCAGCATCCGCTCTGCGGCTGCTCGTGCTACTGCTGCTGCCGCTCACAGTCCCGCAGACAAAGTCATGGAGGGAGGGAAGTTGTGAGGCTAAGAAGTGGGTCTACATCCCAACGAAACGGGCAAATTAGAAACAATGGCGGAGGCTAATCCACTCAGGGGACTGCCCCGGATCCAGAGGGCTGCGGTAAGATGGATTCTTCTCTGTTTTGGACCTGGTTTTTGCTGCAGAACTGACAAACGCTACTGCGGGCGCTGGGTGGGAGTCCTGTTTGCTTTATTAACGAGAAACTATAAACAAGATCACGCGCGAGTTTGTAATAATAACTGTTAGTACTGTGATAATTATTGCAGCCAGCAATGGTATGTTTTACATTTGATTACAGTCATGTGCAATGATCGCTACGTTTTTTTAATCACACCTGACCACGCTTGTATCTCCATGCGTGGGTTATGACTAATGCAATAATGATACATTATAGACTTTTTTTGGCTGTGCATCTGTTTTATTGCTAGTAATATTCACCATAAGGGTACATTTTAACCTCTGATTATTATGGGAGACACAGAAAACAGAGTGAGAAGTGAAAAGTGTGAGTGTCTCTGATGAAGTTTATTGATCATCTATCTATCAAAAAGGGAGAAGACAGACAGCCTACACTTACTTGTCAGCATTAGTAGGTTAACAGTCAACAAATTCAGCCTTGGATTTCCATGGACATTGATTGTCTTCTTAGGGTCTGAAAAAGTGCATAGTCGACAGACTGAATTTCCTGCTTTAATCAGCAAGAAATGTGTTACAAAAGGCATTTGTTTCACATTTGTTTTCACATTTTAACTTTTTAATTCTAAATTGAGCTCTGTATATTTGATATTACTGTAACTTTTTCTGTGATTACTTAATTATAATTTAAATATGTGCATCCATGGGGGTATGTGGGTGTCTGACCTAGATTTCTACATGAACATATTAGAAGTGGGAGGATGATATAGTACAAGCAGCCACCTTGCTGTTTATGATTAAATTGTTATCATATTAGGCCTATTATTACTCTTTAAATCATCCTGAATTATGTAACAAGTTGAACTGCTGAAATATCACATCTCTTCTTCAGATGTCATTCCCTGGACATTTGCATTTGGTTCTAGTGCTGAGGCCTAAAACCCACCTTCAGACCACTGGAACAGACCTCGGTTTCCGCTTCAGTCAGGACGACTTTGCTCTCAAGATGCCGGTAAGAGCTGACGAGATTCCTCTGTGGTACAAAACAATAGGTTCTGTCAGGACCACTATCGTCAAAGATGATTGACAATTAGCATATAGTTTGGATTGGCGGTATGATTCTGTTCTGGGCAAGAACTCCCTGCGCATCCATGCAGCCTAGCATTGATGAGAGCAGGGAGAGCAGCGATAAACCCCCTTAGGGTAAACAGAACAGAACCAACAATATATTGCAGATATCATTAATGTCAATATTAAAATGTACAACATAATTCGGGAATTTAGTCAGGGGGAATCAGAATGCCAAATCCTGACTGACGAGAGGAGGAGCTGGGGATGGAGAAGGGTAATTAGCTCCGGAGAAACGCGATAGCTGCTGATAATACTGAAGGAGCTTATATATGCATGCTGTGATAGACATCGTATCCCTATAGGTAGACGTCATCAGCTGACAGTCAGCTGATGCGAGCTTGACTAAGTTGACCTGCCAGAACTAACGCTACGCTTGATTTTTTATGATATAGTGATGAGATGCATACCTGAAGTCTTGAAAAGCAAAGCAAACATCAATTTGTTGCTATAATAGAGACCAGTCATTCATTTTAATCCCCACTGATTATGTGGGACAACATTTGATAGTTTACATCTATTTCTTTCAATCTTTATTTATGCATAACAAGGCTATTAAAAGGCCATTCCACCTTTACATGGTTAGTCTGCTTGACGAATGGATTCTTAATCTTATTTAATTTAATTTTCATTAAATATACTGTGCTTAATTAATTCCCTAGCTATTTTATGCCTTATTCAGATGATAATGCTGAGCTCCCTGTCAGACCTGCTTCGCTTCATTGATGAAAATCAACTGAGCACTGAGTTTGGTGGTAACCTGGAGCAATGCCATAGTGACTGGATAGTTCTGCGAACGGTAAGCATTCTGTTGTGTAGTGTAGCGGCACATTGATTTCATGCAGGGAAATGACAAGTATTTTATACTGTAACAAAAAAATGCTCACAAAATGGAATTAAATCACAAAATTCCATTGTATGTGTCACTATTTAATGCTGATAAGAGAAATAAATCACTTACCAAATGATAATCGGTTTACTTCCTATTCATTAATTGTGATTTGCAAATATAAATATATTTATATTTGATTTTAGATAAGGAGGCTTTGACCTACAATTGCAATAAATGCTGAGTAATGCATATTTCTGTCTGTGTTGCCCCCTCCAGGCCATAGAGAGTTTTGCAGTGACAGTGAAGGAGATCGCTCAACTACTGCAGACATTTGGCACAGAGCTGTCTGAGATTGAGCTGCCGGATGAAGCCAGTGGCATTGAGTACCTACTCAGATCACACACTGAGAAATACAGACAGATGAAGGTATGGTGATGAGTCTCACAGTTGAGTGGGCCTATGTATTATACACATAAACAGTGGGGTCTAATTTAAATGGTCTAATTTATCAAATGCAAATTATATTAGGCTATCAGCATAGCAACTGTTAAATTGAATAGAATATTTTTAAAAGTTAAATAATTTATTTTTTAAAATAATGTTTTACACATCTTTGTGTTCATCCTAAAACTTATTCACAAGTTTGAATCCCAGACTTTAAATGTGGTTCAGACTTGGAAAATACACTATATTGCCAAAAGTATTGGGACACCCAGTACAGGTGTTCCAATCCCTTCCATGGCCAAAGGTGTATAAAATCAAGCACCTAGGCATGCAGATGCTTCTACAAACATTTGTGAAAGAATGGGTCGCTCTCAGGAGCTCAGTGAATTCAAGTGTGGTACTGTGATAGGTTGCCACCTGTGCAATAAGTCCATTTGTGAAATTTCCTCATTACTAAATATTCCACAGTCAACTGTTAGTGGTATTATGACAAAGTGGAAGCAATTGGGAACAACAGCAACTCAACCACAAAGTGGTAAGCCATGTAAAATCACAGTGCGGGGTCAGCGCATGCTGAGGGGCACAGTGCGCAGAAGTTGCCAACTTTCTGCAGAATCAATAGCTACAGACCTCCAGACTTCGTGTGGCCTTCAGATTAGCCCAAGAACAGTGCGTAGAGAGCTTCATGGAATGGGTTTCCATGGCCGAGCAGCTGCATCCAAGCCTTACATCACCAAGTGCAATGCAAAGCGTTGGATGCAGTGGTGTAAAGCACACCGCCACTGGACTCTAGAGCAGTGGAGACGTGTTCTCTGGAGTGACAAATCACGCTTCTCTGTTTGGCAATCCGATGGACGAGTCTGGGTTTGGCGGTTGCCAGGAGAACGGTACTTGCCTGACTGCATTGTGCCAAGTGTAAAGTTTGGTGGAGGGGGGATTATTATGATGTGGGGTTGTTTTTCAGGGGTTGGGATTGGCCCCTTAGTTCCAGTAAAAGGAACTCTTAATGCTTCAGCATACCAAGACATTTTGGACAATTTCATGCTCCCAACTTTGTGGGAACAGTTTGGGGATGGCCCCTTCCTGTTCCAACATGACTGCGCACCAGTGCACAAAGCAAGGTCCATAAAGACATGGATGAGCGAATTCTGACCTCAACCCGATAGAACACCTTTGGGATGAATTAGAGCGGAGACTGCGAGCCAGGCCTTCTCGTCCAACATCAGTGCCTGACCTCACAAATGCGCTTCTAGAAGAATGGTCAAAAAGTCCCATAAACACATTCCTAAACCTTGTGGAAAGCAGAACAGAAGAGTTGAAGCTGTTAAAGCTGTGGGGTGGGCCAACTCCATATTAAACCCTAATATGTTGCTATGGATAAAGAATGGGATGTCATTAAAGTTCATGTGCATGTAAAGGCAGGCGTCCCAAAACTTTTGGCAATATAGTGTATATTAAATATAAATACAAACAATGACTATTTTAAGTATAAAACACAATGACTGTATGTTTGGGGGAAAAAAGTTGCAAACACAAAAAAGCTTTAATACTGGAAAAAAAAAAATTAAGTTATGGTTGAATGAGACATATGATTTGAAAACTTTTACAGGATGACATTAGGTCAGTTATGAGGGAAGGACGTCAGCTGCTCTCAAACCTTGAGGCCTCAAAAGCAGCGGAAGGTGCTTCAGCAGAAGACAGAGACATCAGCCAAGACAAAGAAAGAGTGCAGAGGTACATACAGTAATAACTCTCCAAGGAGTAATTATGCTTTTCAGGTAATCAAAATCATGCAGTATTTATTGCCTCTCAATTTTTATACTCCTAGTATTGGATTGGTTGACGACGTCCATTTAACTTCCACTAGTTCACAATGCATTTTTGTGCCAGTCATCAAAATGAACTTCAGCTTAGACTCTTGTAAAATTCAGGTAGGCTCTTTGTGTAAAATCATCATGTTCCATTTGTTTATTGCAGGCTTGTGGCACAGTTACGGGACATGGAAATGGCTTTTGATGGCTTTTTTGAGAAGCACCACCTCAAGCTTCAACAATACCTTCAACTCCTCCAATACGAGCTGAGCTTCCATGAGGTACAGACCAGTGTTGGAGTAACAATCTAAAAGTGGTGAATGTATAACTTAACTACATTAACATTCACGGTAAAGCACAAACAAATGTTACATCACTTGTCATTGTACTTCGCATGCTACTTAGATCAAATCCGCTACCGCGAGCTGAGCTCAGAGCTGAACACAGTCTTTCAGCTCTCTAGATCATACTGTAGCGCTGGGAAGTCTTATTTTAGTGATTCTGTTCTAAAGTGTACTCGCCTCTATTATTTGATGCGCTGGAAAGTCTGAGTCATTCTAGTGAATTGGTTTGTCTGAAATGGTCTATTTTCTCATATGCAGCATTGGAAAGTCTGATTCATTCTAGTGAATTGGTTTGTCATAATCAGCCTATTTTCTCATTGGAAAGCCTGATTCTATCTAGCAAATCGGTTTGTCTGAAATAGTCTACTCTCTCATTTGCAGCATTGGAAAGCCAGATTCATTCCAGTGAATTTGTCTGTCTGACTTTGAAATTGTCCATGTTCTTATGCATTGGAAAGTCTGTGTAATTTTAGTGAATCGGTTCATTCGGATGGTTATTGTAAATCAACAGAAAAAAGGTTCACCTTCACCGATTTGAGTTGCTGTGGTATTTAAAGTCTTTATGTTCATTTTTATGCCTTCGACTCACTCATTTAAATTACTCTACTCTTACTGCATATTATGTGTTTAATACAAATTTAACAGCTGGGTGATCCTATAATTGCAGGTACATTTGGTGTCCAAAGTCATTATTTTTTTCTGCTTTTTTCAAATGGTTATATTTTTAAATTATTTTAATTATTTGTTACTCATTGTCATGGATCACAAGATGTTACAGGCCATAACAATATAACATTTTATGTAAAAAAGTGTCTTATATAGCTGAAAATCATGATTTCTTGTTGTAGTCAGTGTATTATTTCCATCATGCTTCATCGTGTAATCAAAATATTTTATTTTACATTTCTTTTGGTTTCATTGATTCCATTGATTTTATTTATAAAAGCCCCAAATAGTCATTTTCCTAATTCTAAAACATTAAATTGTTATCTTATAAAAAATGTATGTCCATAAGTCTTGCGTCAGTTCTGTCACCGTACCATACTTTGCCTTTACATTGGTGCAATTATCTCCCACAACTATGTAAGATACAGGAAATGATGTCACTTTCCGTCACTAAGATCTGAAGCACTGAAAGGTATGTGTGTTCTCTCTCAGAAAATATTTTAATCTAATCTAAAGTTCTTACACCAAGAGTTATTTTGTAAAACGTCAAAATTAAAAACAGAATTCATCACCGATCACACAGTGGGTTGTTTAAAAGTCTTTCAATCATGATTTCATTAGTGCCATCATGTGCTCTTGGCATTTATGCTAGCAAGTGGAGTTTTTGGCTAAAAAGCTTAAAATGTGTTATGAAGGTAGAGCAACAATGTTGCCAGTATGTAACAGAATTGACAGTAACAGAGTTGACAAACAATACTATAAAGAAATCTTTTTTTTTTTTTTTTTTTTTTTTTCTTCATTTTTCAAGTAAAAAAAGGAAGTAACTTGTGTTTGGCAAGCACTGAATTATTACAATTTAATATGTTTTCAATAAGATACTGGAAAGATATGTTAGTGAACAGTTTTTTTTCCTTTAACTTTTTGAAATGCAAAATGTATCTCCAATTATAGAATCACTCATCTTCTGTAATTATAGCAATGCCAAAAATCCGCTATAATTTTTTTGGGGGGAAACTCTTGAATTAATGCAATATAAAATATTTATCTTAAATGCATTGTTGAAAATAATTATTTGGCCTTTGTCTGTGCATAGATGGAGGCCATTCTGGAGAAACTCAGTACGCAGGAAAAAGCCATTGCATCTGTGGGGACAACAGTGGCCCAGACGGAGCAGCTGCTCAAAGACCTCGAGATGCTGGAGACCACAGCAGAGGTTTAACATTTTAATGATTCAAATATTTGACCTTCTCTTTTTTACTAGTAAACATTCATAGAACATAAAAAGAAACCTTTTTTGAAATTTAGCTTCAATTCAAATGCATTACACACCACAAATGTTGATTGATGCTGATGTTGAGAGCTGAGAAGGTGAAACATCTTTTGACATGTATTTTAACTGATATACACAAGTGTTTGATTAATAGCTGAGAGTGCTTTGTTGTTCTTGCAGGATGAAATGGGCCGTGCTCAGATTATTATTCTGCATGGGCACCAGCTTGCAGCAAGTCATCACTACGCTCTTGCCCTAATAGTTCAGCGCTGCAATGAACTGAGGCATCACTGTGACACTCTCACAACAGCTCTGCGTGCCAAGCGGGCATCTCTCACGCGCATACGAGACCTGCTGTTGCGGTTGGAGGAGGTATTAACTATGCAAATGCAAGAAACATATACAGTATGCACTAATATATGCACTTTATGCAAAGCACATACAGACTCTGCATATCTCTGTATGGGCAGACTGTGCGTTGGTGTGATGAGGGGGCCTATCTGCTGGCTAACCAGCTGCTGGATAAGTTTCAGTCCAAAGAGGGGGCGCAGGCAGCCCTGCGGGACATTGAAAAACTGATGGAGACAGTGCCCTTAGTCCTGCGGTCTAACCCGGACTTCCTCAGTCTGGAGTTTGAAGCAATACTCACGCCACAGCTGCAGGTACTGACACACCTGAATAGAGCACAAATATAGGGTAGAGTGGGGGAAAACATCCCCCTTAAGGACTGTGTAACTTTTTCTGTGAAACAAAAGTTGAATGTGTCTAGAATAGTTATCCTAGTTTTCAGTGACAATGACATAAACTATAAACCAAGTGTAACAAGAGTTTTCATGTTATTAGATTTTTAACAAAAATTTAATTTGTACCAAGGGGGCGTTTTACCCCACAGGTACACATTTTGAAAATCAACCTTTTTGAAAAATATTGTTAGCTGATGCTAACTGGCTGGCTAACTAGCTATCTGATGCTAATGTGAGGTAATTCTTAAATATAAAGTCCAAATATTTTTATTCAACCACCTAGTTAGATTACATTTGATGGAAAAACAAAGAATGTGATGTTCAGAACATGGTAACTACAGTATTTATGATAGTGGAAGCGATGCTCCCTGGGGGCGTTTTACCCCAATTGGCTGGGGGCGTGAAAAAAAGTTATGTCATTCTGAAAATATAATTATATTTTCCTTAAATAACAAGTACTCACTAACTACAGGACTTGCTCTTCTCATATCATATAAAACTGTAATGTTCTGCAAAACAGCAAGCTCTAAAAAAAACACTTTTTTTCTTACTGTTAAAAATTATATCACTGATATCACGTGAAATCCGTTTTCTCTCAGGTACGTCACCAGTGTAAGCTTCGCAGTGAAAACTTCTACATCACTCTGGTCAACGTAGTCCATAGCAACAACAAAAACGTATCTTGATTTTATCTAGTGGTTATTTTGGGAAAAACAGTAGGGGGGCATTTTACCCCACTGGGGCGTTTTCCCCCACTCTACCCTACCCTTTGAGACTAGTAGTGAAAATGCTTCTGCTTTGAAAAAGAAGTAAGAAAGTTTAACTGAAAAATGTGCATGAATTTTATAATTTCTTTCTGAAATGTCCCTCTTTTGCTTTAAAGTCACGATGGAACAGAGATAGTGACAGATATTTTCTTTCATATTGTGATGTACATCAGAGTGTAGGATGTAGGATGTATTCTATTCATTGGTTGTTGACTGGATGGAGGCAGATCTGAATGCAGTTTATTGTAAGAAAGGGGCAGAGTTTAAAGGGGTAGTTCACCCAAAAATGAAAAAGTTGTTCCAAACCTGTATGAATTTCTTTTTTCTGTTGAACACAAAGGAAGATATTTGTAAGAATGTTTGTAACCAAGCAGATCTCGGCAGCCATTGACTACCATTTCCCCCCACTATGGTAGTCAATGGCTGCCGAGATCTGCTTGGTTACAAACATTCTTCCAAATATATTCCTTTGTGTTCAGCAGAACAAAGAAATGTATACAGGTTTGGAACAACTTGAGTGTGACTAAATGATGACAGAATTTTCATTTTTGGGTGAACTATCCCTTTAAGTGCACTAAATGATTGGAGAAGTCTGGCATATATCACCAGAGAGAAGTTTGGTGTTTCATCAGAAGATCAAGGTATTTTAATGAAAAATTCTGAGGTCAAAAAAAAACAAGAAGAAAAAACATGCATGGATATCTACAATCGTTCACAATAAGATCAATAACAGATAGATAGAGTGAATTTCCATTTCATGCTGACTTTAATGGCAACAAGCCAAATACAGCTGTAATGTACTCACACAGCTTAATTTGTTATATAGTTTAAATCATTTATATCCTTTACAAAGATACCATAAGAAAGAAAAATCACAAAAGAGATCTTAAAAGGATGTTCACCCAAAAATGAACATTTTGTCATCATTTACTCACCCTTATTCATTCCAAACCTGTATGACCTTCTTTCTTTTGTGGAACATAAAAGAAGATATTTTTTGCCCATATAATGGAAGTTAATGGTTACCAAAATTCTTCAAAATATCTTTTTTTTTGTGTTTCGTAGAAAGTCATACAAGTATGGAATGACATAAGGGTAATTAAATGACGACAGAATTTTCATTTTTGGGTGAACTATCCCTTTAATATATATCTCACAGTATCCCATTTGTTTCTTTTAGACAGCAAGAAGATTAAATCAAAAGCAAATTAATTTCCTGATTCTCTGATTATCTTCGGAGAAAAAGACGCCACATACTCTATGTCTCCTCTAGAGTATCAAAAACTGTGCTCAGATTTCCACATTCACAAACTGCAATCAGAAATCAGAGTTTGATTTTAATGTGAACTCAAACATTTCTTCCATTATCTGAGCTATGCTATCAACATTAACTTTGTATCTCTGTATATCTCAATTGTCTGTTTCTATTTATATTTCTCCTTAATTTTAGAAGAAATGATCAAAAAAAAAGTTTACACTAAAATCCAATAAGTGATCTGAGCTCTAAAAAAGTGACATTTCTTTTCTTTTGAGTGCAGACACTGGAATGCACCAATGCGGGGCTTTTTCTACAGTATGTCCTTCTACAGTAAGTGCCCAATTTAAGTTCACCCCCTTTTCCTTTCATGCTAGTCTCAGATAGAAGCTGTCACAGAGAAGGTATCAACAGTACAGGGAATGATCCAGAGCAGACAGGCCTGTCTGAGAAAACTGGCTGATATTCAGGTCAGACCCATCCAGCTGGTCGCTCCAAGGCCTGAGAACTCGCCACGCTGCAAGTCCCCTCTATTCTCTCCTAAACACAGTATGTTTATCTATTTCAACTGCATTTGCTCATGGTAAACATAGTGTTTCCATTGGTCTGAATGTTTCCTGTCTTTTTCTAAGGTTTTGATGTGAACTCCAGTTTAAGGTTTTCTTTTGATCTTGCACTCCCTGGTAAAAGGGGCTCACGGAAAGGTCCCAGCACAAAGAAGGTTTGTCTCAAAATCATACAAAGTGCACTGCTTCTACTCCTTGCTGACAGCTTTAGGAACATTTCCCTGGTTCTTGTAGATAGAGGTGATGCACGACTACGAGGAGAACCGCAGCTGTTTGTCCTACGGCCCAGATGGGGTTGAGAATCCTGACCAGCACAAACGGTGAGCATTTATGCAATATCTTGACAAAAAATGTATGTTCACGAATTATGAATTCCTTCTGAACCTCCTCTCTTTGTCTGTCTCTCACCAGTCTCTTTCTCTTTCTGTCCTCATCTCTTTCTTCCCCTCTCTCCTCTGTTATTGTCCACGCATCCCTCGCTTCTGCAGCCATGTAATGAAGGAGCTGATTGAGACGGAGAGAATCTACGTGGAGGAGCTGCTGTCTGTTTTGCTGGTAATGACCTTGAAATAATTGGTCTGCATTTTATTCTCTTATCCCATTTGCCTCACAGCTGCATGTGATAAAGTAGATGATCTTTGGATGCACTCATTTTGAATTCACATCTTTCCTTTCACACTGTAGTTTATAGTGTTACGGTGAGTCAGAGCCTGATCACGTAGTTACACGTTTTTCTGATGTTATCTGTACAACCATTGGTAGAGACTGCCATATAAAAACAAAGTAAACTGTGATGGCGCTGATCATTTGGCACAATGATTAAGGGTGCAACAGAAATAAAAAGTGTACAGTTGGAGCTAATATAATAGTTCTAAAAAATGTTTTACCGCTCTTTGATATTTAGAATATTTTGAAGTCACACATTTTTTAATGTACCTTGTGAAAGGGTTACAGGGCGGAGATGGACAACCCATCTCTCTCTTATATACTGCCATCTGTACTGCGAAACAAGAAAGAAGAGCTGTTTGGAAATCTGCCGGAGATCTATACATTCCACAGCAGGTGAGAATATGCCCACACACATGGATACATAAACACACATTCATGCTGATCCTGTCTTTGTTGTGCAGGATATTCCTGCAGGACCTCGAGAGCTGCTTAGAGTCCCCAGAGAGACTGGGAGCATGCTTTCTGGAAAGGGTGAGCCATTCGGTGTCATATCTATATATGTAAAGGCATTTAAAATGTTACAACAGACTAAATGCTGTTCCTTTGAACTTTCTAATTATCAAATAATCCTGAAAAAAAATTATCACATTTTTCACAAAAATATTAAGCAGTGCAACTGTTTTCAACATTGATAATAATAAGAAAGGTTTCTTGAGCAGCAAAATCAGCATATTAGAATAATTTCTGAAGGATCATGTGACACTGAAGACTGGATTAATGGATGCTTAACATCACAGGAATAAATTATATTTTGAAAAATACTGAAACAGAAAACGTTTTAAATTATAATAACATTTCAAAATATTACTGTTATATATATATATATATACAGTGGGGAGAACAAGTATTTGATACACTGCCGATTTTGCAGGTTTTCCTACTTACAAAGCATGTAGAAGTCTGTAATTTTTATCATAGGTACTCTTCAACTGTGAGAGACGGAATCTAAAACAAAAATCCAGAAAATCACATTGTATGATTTTTAAATAATTAATTTGCATTTTATTGCATGACATAAGTATTTGATCACCTACCAACCAGTAAGAATTCCGGCTCTCACAGACCTGTTAGTTTTTCTTTAAGAAGCCCTCCTGTTCTCCACTCATTACCTGTATTAACTGCACCTGTTTGAACTCGTTACCTGTATAAAAGACACCTGTCCACACACTCAATCAAACAGACTCCAACCTCTCCACAATGGCCAAGACCAGAGAGCTGTGTAAGGACATCAGGGATAAAATTGTAGAACTGCACAAGGCTGGGATGGGCTACAGGACAATAGGCAAGCAGCTTGGTGAGAAGGCAACAACTGTTGGCGCAATTATTAGAAAATGGAAGAAGTTCAAGATGACGGTCAATCTCCCTCGGTCTGGTGCACCATGCAAGATCTCACCTCGTGGGGCATCAATGACCATGAGGAAAGTGAGGGATCAGCCCAGAACTACACGGCAGGACCTGGTCAATGACCTGAAGAGAGCTGGGACCACAGTCTCAAAGAAAACCATTAGTAACACACTACGCCGTCATGGATTAAAATCCTGCAGCGTACGCAAGTTCCCCCTGCTCAAACCAGCGCATGTCCAGGCCCGTCTGAAGTTTGCCAATGACCATCTGGATGATCAGAGGAGGAATGGGAGAAGGTCATGTTGTCTGATGAGACAAAAATAGAGCTTTTTGGTCTAAACTCCATTTGCCGTGTTTGGAGGAAGTAGAAGGATGAGTACAACCCCAAGAACACCATCCCAACCGTGAAGCATGGAGGTGGAAACATCATTCTTTGGGGATGCTTTTCTGCAAAGGGTACAGGACGACTGCACCGTATTGAGGGGAGGATGGATGGGGCCATGTATCGCGAGATCTTGGCCAACAACCTCCTTCCCTCAGTAAGAGCATTGAAGATGGGTCGTGGCTGGGTCTTCCAGCATGACAACGACCTGAAACACACAGCCAGGGCAACTAAGGAGTGGCTCCGTAAGAAGCATCTCAAGGTCCTGGAGTGGCCTAGCCAGTCTCCAGACCTCAACCCAATAGAAAGTCTTTGGAGGGAGCTGAAAGTCCGTATTGCCCAGCGACAGCCCCGAAACCTGAAGGATCTGGAGAAGGTCTGTATGGAGGAGTGGGCCAAAATCCCTGATGCAGTGTGTGCAAACCTGGTCAAGAACTACAGGAAACGTATGATCTCTGTAATTGCAAACAAAGGTTTCTGTACCAAATATTAAGTTCTGATTTTCTGATGTATCAAATAGTTATGTCATGCAATAAAATGCAAATTAATTACTTAAAAATCATACAATGTGATTTTCTGAATTTTTGTTTTAGATTCCGTCACTCACAGTTGAAGAGTACCTATGATAAAAATTACAGACTTCTACATGCTTTGTAAGTGGGCAAACCTGCAAAATCGGCAGTGTATCAAATACTTGTTCTCCCCACTGTATATATATATATATATATATATATATATATATATATATATACACTGATCAGGCATATCATTATGACAGGTGAAGTGAATAACACTGATTATCTCTTCATCACGGCACCTGTTAGTGGGTGGGATATATTAGGCAGCAAGTGAACATTTTGTCCTCAATGTTGATGTGTTAGAAGCAGGAAAAATAGGCAAGCGTAAGGATTTGAGCGAGTTTGACAAGAGCCAAATTGTGACGGCTAGACGACTGGGTCAGACCATCTCCAAAACTGCAGCTCTTGTGGGGTGTTCCTGGTCTGCAGTGGTCAGTATCTATCAAAGTGGTCCAAGGAAGGAACAGTGGTGAACCGGCGACAGGGTCATGGGCGGCCAAGGCTCATTGATGCACGTGGGGAGCGAAGGCTGGCCCGTGTGGTCCGATCAAACAGACGAGCTACTGTAGCTCAAATTGCAAGAGTTAATGCTGGTTCTGATAGAAAGGTGTCAGAATACACAGTGCATCGCAGTTTGTTGCGTTTGGGACTGCATAGCCGCAGACCAGCCAGGGCAACCAAGCTGACCTCTGTCCACCGCCGAAAGCGCCAACAGTGGGCACGTGAGCATCAGAACTGGACCACGGAGCAATGGAAGAAGGTGGCCTCGTCTGATGAATCAAGTTTTCCTTTACATTACGTGGCTGGCCGGGTGCGTGTTCGTCACTTACCTGGGGCAATGTTCTGCTGGGAAACCTTGGGTCCTGCCATCCATGTGGATGTTACTTTGACATGTACCACCTACCTAAGCATTGTTGCAGACCATGTACACCCTTTCATGGAAACGGTATTCCCTGGTGGCTGTGGCCTCTTTCAGCAGGATAATGTGCCCTGCCACAAAGCAAAAATGGTTCAGGAATGGTTTGAGGAGCACAACGAGTTTGAGGTGTTGACTTGTATATATCAGTATATATCAGTATATATATATATATATATATACTGATATATACTGATAAGAATATAAAAGAACCGACTCGTAAGAATCATTGGTTTGTAAATTGTTTGTTCGTGACTAGACTGGTCACGTTGGACGTTGTTTTTGCATGCAGGCTCTGATGACATCTCAACAGAAAGACATTTTTTGCCATAATTTTGTGGTACACTGCCTTTTATTGCATCACATTCAATAGACTGTGACATTCACAATTCAGGTAAATATGAATTATTCTGCTGAGGTGCTGAATATTCGGTGGTGACGCCTTAGAAAAGTAGTATAGGAACCACTGATCTATGCCCTTTAACAGTTCTCTTGTAATGAATTGTTTTGCAGAAAGAAAATTTTCAGGTCTACAAGCGCTACTGCCAGAACAAACCTCGCTCAGATGCCCTCTGGAGGCAGTGTTCTGATTCAGTCTTCATCCAGGTATTGATGTGGACATTTTTTTAGAATTCACACAACCATACAATAACAATTAAATCTTTTATTTTACTTATTTTATTTTCTGTTTTCTTATTTAGGAGTGCAAAAGGAAGCTGGATCATAAACTAGGGCTGGACTCATATTTGCTGAAACCTGTTCAACGTTTAACCAAGTACCAGCTTCTTCTGAAGGTGCTTAACCAAACCAAAACAAGCCAAATCCAAATTGTAATTTTTTCCCAAAATGTCTATTTTCACTAAATGCTCCCTTCTCTTTGATTAGGAACTCCTAAAGCACAGCTCAAACTCACAGTATGCATCTGAGCTGCAGGGGGCGCTAAATGCCATGCTGGATCTCCTCAAGTCTGTCAACGACTCCATGCATCAAATTGCCATCACTGGTTATGAGGTCTGGCCAACAAATGAGAATGGAGACAGGAGGATTATTAAAGTGCGCCTATTATGCTATTTTAAAGGTTCCTAATTTTGTTTTGAAGGTGTCCTACAATATGTTTACATGCATTTAAGGTCAAAAAACAGCATCAGCCTTTTTCTCTAGTTCCCGCCTTTCTGCAAGCCTACTCTGCTCTGATTGGTCAGATGGCTTGGTCTGTTGTGATTGGTCAACCGCTTGCAGCAACAAAACTTACATTACCATATTTCAGCTCTGGAGGCTTCCTCAGCACTTGATACACAGTGATACGAACAGTAACGATGGCGTCGGTTTTACCGTAACAATCTCATCGTTTGGAAGTGCATGCAAAGTGGATTTGCTTTCGCAGCAAAACAGCGTCTTCTCGTCATGTCAACAACACGAACCAAATTCTTTCAGGCCTCAGCTACAACTACAGTGTTTGAGAGCAGGTCAAAGTAGACGTTGTTCACAGGCGGCCATTGAAAACCATAGGCTGGCATTATGCTAATTTGTTACAAACCTACGTAAGTTCATGCAGTTCAGAATCGGTTCTTTCTTTTTTGACAATAACTCAATTTATCATGCACTTTGATCTTTGAAACTATGCAGACCTTTTACATTCACAAACAGCTATATTACATACTACATGAAAGGTAATATCCGAAAAAGCATAATGGGGCATTTTAATGTTTATCGTGACTGACAGTTGATGAAATATGTGTTTGTTATTAGAATATAGCCTGAAATTAATTTTAAAAGTGTTTCTATTTGCATTCCCACATTTGCTTTTCTATGTGTTCTTTGTATAGGGTGAATTGAGTGACCTGGGCCGCGTCCTTATGCAGGGCTCCTTCAATGTCTGGATCAACCATAGGAAAGGCCCAACGCGCATGAAGGACATGGCTCGGTTTAAACCCATGCAAAGGCATCTGTTCCTTCATGAAAGAGCTCTGCTTTTCTGCAAGAAGAGAGAGGAGAGTGGAGAGGGACATGATCGGACAGCCTCTTACAGCTTCAAACACTGCTTGATGGTGAGAGAGAGTGAGAGACCGACCTATTTGGCATTTAAATATTTATTTGGTCAGAATGCATGACTGCTTTTGAATGACCATCAGCGTAGTAAAATGATTTTGGCAGCTAACCAGCCAACTTTGACCTACTTTCTACACTTAAACCATTTTTGAGCATGTTGTGTTGCACTGGTGTTGAAGTTAAGCACCTATTTGTTTATCCCAGCCCTATTTTAAGTGTGCTCAAAGAGACTGACGTTTTTATGAAAGGGGTTTTAGGCTTAACACAAATTCCATTGGCAGTTTAAAAACCCACAAGGTTATTAAAATACTGCATTACTGAATTTCCAAGTGAGGTCTTTGACCCCTCTGTTTCATTTGCAGATGAGTGCTGTTGGTATCACAGAAAATGTCAAAGGGGACGTGAAGAAGTTTGAAATTTGGTACAACGGAAAAGAGGAGGTGTATGTTGTTCAGGTGAGTCATTTTTATCAGGTTAAAACTCCACAGAATGCAATGGATAAAAACTTACAAGTGCCTCTGTCATCACTTACTTAACGCCTCCTCTATACCTCCTCGCTGATGGGGATATCTCAAAAATCGCTTGTTCACAGTAAACGTTAATGTCAAGCCCTGAACGCAAATTTGTTTGTAGAACTTGCAGAACTAAGTAATATGTGGGCTTTATATATACTTCAGAAGAAATTCTTAGCCATTTTTGAGATGGATTTCATATACACTGCAGTCCAGAAGTCGTGAGATCACATTTAAAATATGAGATTCAAAAGATATTTGAAAACTAGAAATAAGTAAAAAGTTTTTTTTTTTTTACATTTCTAAAATCGTTATGATGATAATATAGCTTGAAATAAAAAAATAAATAATATAATAAAGTATTTAAAATATATAAAAATATATAAAAATATCAGAAAAAACATATAAATGATATAACATTTTATATATAAATGAAATACAACATTTAAAAATGAAAATAAATATTAAATAAGAAAAAAGATTATTAAATAAGAAAAACATTTGTGACCCTGGACCACAAAACCAGTCATGTAATGGTTTTTGTATGGTTCAAAATTATCAATTTTTCTTTTATGCCAAAAATCATTAGAATATTAAGTAAAGATCATGTTCCATGAAGACATTTTGTGAAATTTCCTACCGTAAATATATCAAAAATATATTATTATTAGTAATATGCATTGCTAAGGACTTCATTTTGACAACTTTAAAGGCGATTTTCTCAACATTTAGATTTTTTTGCACCCTCAGATTCCAGATTTTCAAATAGTTGTATCTCCTGTCCTGTCCTAACAAACCATACGTATTCAGCTTTTCAGATGGTGTACCTCAATTTAAAAAAATTGTGGTTTTGTGGTCCATGGTCACATTCACTAGTGGCCTCGGACATTTGTGTGGAAAAAATGTATCTGTATTTTGTAGCCTAATTGTTTTCTTTTGCAGGCTCCAACAGTAGATGTGAAGATTGCATGGCTCACTGAGATTAGAAAAATCCTCAACAATCAGCAAAAGATTGACAAAGGTTCCTACATTACATCTCTGTTTCTGTTAATATCGGTGTTTAATTTTGAATTGGTAGGCCTATTTCTTGATTAAAGGTGCAGTGTGTGAATTTTAGTGGCATCTAGTGGTGAGGTTGTGAATTGCAATCACCCAAGGCTCACCTCTCCCTTTCGAAGCACATAGAGAAGCTACGGGGGCCGACACAGGACAAAAATGTCGACGTCGGAGAGAGCAGAGAGTAGCTAGCGCTCTGTAGAGAAGTTTGTCCGTTTAGGGCTACTGTAGAAACATGACTGCGCAAAATAGCGATTTCACTGTAAGCGGACCCGCGGTGTATGTAGATAGAAATGGCTCATTCTAAGGTAATAAAAACATAATGGTACATTATGTAAGGTCTTTATGCACCACTGAAAACATAGTTATGTATATTATATTGCATTTCTGTCAATAGATAAATACTACACACTGCACCTTTAAACCAGTTGTGCTTAGCGGGTCAAACTCTGCCTTTCTCTTTCTCAGGTGATGCTCACCCGGATAGTGAGCAGCCATTATTTCCACCCTTGGGCGACAGGTGATCCTCACTGTATTCCCATAACCCCTCACATTGTCTTTGCAATCTCTTCTATAGTATGGATGTAAAATGTGTAAAATCTACATATGAAAGGATCTGAAACTTAGCACAATCAAGCAGTTCTGCCTTATGTAAATCAGCTTCATAAATACTGTATGCTTTGAGCCCATCTGCATGATGGTATAGTACTAATCTGTATCATACTGGCATGAAACACTCTTGATCTCATTTTTGAAACCTACGTGATGGAAACATTGGGCTTGGACATTGGAGAACCAAATGTAAAATGCTATTTGCAATAAATGATTGTTTAATAAGCATTATGAACTATTTTCAAACATTTAGTGTGAAGTTGATGTATAAGAGAAGCGTTGAATCCTAATCATGCATTTAAATCTAGTTTTAATGTAATTTTAGTGTAGTCATGGGCTAATAATATGCAAGTTTTGATTATGTTGATGTAACAGTTAGGATTACTTTTGATGTGACAGACATGTTTTTATATATATATATATATACTTCACCCTAAATGAATGGAATGTATATTAGTAATAAATAATAATTGTGTATTTATAATAAATAATAATACATTTTGGAAGTCATTTGCAGCACATAGTACGTTATATTTGGTTTTTCAAAACAATTTCTTTGAATGTCATGTTGTTCAATGGAACAGGATTGGAGTCAATATCACGTCAGCTCAGCTAATATTGAATGTTCACTGAAATTCAATTTACTGACTTGAAATTACACTCACATCACATCATGCTGAGTTTATTTGCCATGTTTTTACTGACCGCAGTCCTGTTCAAGAATATCCTGTTTGTGATGACGTTTGATGGTTGTTGATGTGTTTTTTTTTGATGCCCTTGTTTCCGGTCGGTTCATCGGTTGGTGGGTCAGTGTGAGGCATATGTCCGTGTGCATGCCCTGGAGTTCCACACAGATCACTGGCTGCTCAGGTTGTTTTGATGTCCTTCCTCACAGCAAGCTCCAGGGGGCGTCCGTCAGCTCAGAGGAGGCAGATTCGGGCCGCGTGAGTCCGGTTCTGACAGATCCAGTCATCGTTTCTCCACGCCCTCGCCACCCCAACCGTCGCAGTGAGTCAGAGGCCGTGGGAAGGCCATTTTCATTGGAATTTAGTCTATTTGATAAGGTGCAGAAAAACGTACTACGCTATTGAACTTAATGGATTTTTGGAATGGGATTTTTAATATGTAATATGTAAATTGTGGCACATTTATATGCATGAAATTGAGTCACGTTATTACAATGCGTGAAAAATTTACAATCCATATGGTGGGAATGTCATTATGGTTCGGCTGGTTTGTGGTTTGCAGGTTGGCCTGGGACTTCTCAATCAGTGGACATTTGTGAAGGTCTGGAGGACTGGACCACTGACCTCTCAAACATCTCAGACTCTGATGAAGAAGACGATGTGCTGCTGGTGAGCTTGGACCATTAGATATTGCGCAGATTCATGGTTATTTGGGGGAAACTTTTAATTGAAATCAGGTTTCAACAATGAAGGAATTTGGGTTTATATAGTCTAAATGATTTGTATTATGCCTGTTTGCTTGTTTTTTTTTTTTTAAGGTTCCTGGAAGGTATAGAGCAATGGTGGATCACTTAAAGTGCGGCAAGGATGACGTTATCATCAAATGTGGTGATGTCATTCACGTGCTGCAGGAGAGTGCTATGGGGCTTTGGTGAGTAATTTTCTATTTCCATTTCCGGCTTCTCAAACAAGAAAAAATATAGGGCGCAGTGTTTCCATATTGGGTTGTCGATTTTACAACACAAAAGCTCTCCAAAACAAAAACATTCACTGCCAAAAGAATGTGATAGAATTCAATTGTCATGGCAACAACACGAAACCGGATCAAAACATTGCAAATACAGTAAAAGAAAGTGAGCAAATATGACACAACTGTTTCTACCCAAACAGGTAGAAAAGTATGTAAAATATTTGCAAAAGGCAGTCAAGAAATTAACAGACTTTAACCCTCGCACACACCATAAAAGCCGAAAATGTGTCATTCGTGTTCAAAAAATGAACCACAATAATAATAATGCGCTTACCTTTGTGGTGCGCTTTAACATCAAACAGAACTACAGTACATCTCTCTTGAAGTACACATTGTAGAACATACGCAGAACTTTGCACAGTCAAAATTGATTGTTGATTCAAACCTCTTTCAACTGTCGGGGACGAGTATACCAGAGTGCAGTCTGGACGGTTTAAAAGTTGCAGATGTCCTGGTCAGGCCACGTTATGAGAGGGTCACTCTCCCACTCTTTACTGTAGCTAAAACTTATGCCACTTTGAAATAGCAATCACTTGAATATACAGCTACAAGTTCAAAATCGAATTCCTTATTGCACTAAAAACCTGTCACTCATGAATCATCACATCTGCCTGCTATCGCTCTTGATTGGCTAAAAGTGCAGGCTCGGCCACAACATCAACACCCACACCAACCCAAATTTTGTCCACCTGCCCAAACCCGCATAATCAAATTCAAAACTGCTCAGTTGTGCTCAAATGCACCCAATGTAGCTACTCTGAGAATGCGGGACTTGATTGGATTGTTGTGGTTTGCTATTGCTGTGATGTCATGTGAGTGACAGGTTGTCCCGCCCTCGTGGATCATCAGAGAAGAGAAAAGATGTTGCTGCAAGAGGGAGGGGAAGTTACTTGGTTAAGGATTACGTAGGCACAATTTATGATGTGCACGGATAAATAATTTATAATAAATACTGTAATATTCCATAAAAAAAAAACAAGAATTGTCCATTTTGATTTCATGGTGACTTTAAAGCACCAAGAAATATAAGCCATGGTCTGATGTTACAATTCTGGTTGATGTTGATAAGCTGATCATTTTCATGTTATGGCTCATAACTATTAAATGGCCAATCTTAAAATACTATATTGTCTAAATAAATAAAAATGAAACACTAAACTCAAAACATTAAACTTAAAATCAATAGTTTTAAATGCTACATGTGAATTTAGCTATTACAACATTATAATGTACAGTATGAAAATGGATATTCATTTTGAGATTACGCTCAACAGTGTTATATACATATACATACATAGTATATATATATTGGAAAATATTTAAATATTTTAATATCTTCCATTAACCGATGATATATTGTGCATAAAACACCACCAATATAAACAGAAAGACTATTTAAGACTTAATAGTTATTGCCTAATATTTGGTTTCAATATGCTGATATAATTTTGCATTATCTTCTGGTATAGAACATTGATTCATTACCCTCAGGACGAGAACATATAAATCATTCTGGCCCCATTTACACTGCATGGTTCAAGTGACCCAATTCCGATTTTTCCCTCTCATGTGGCACAGATTGGATATGACATGTGAACGTGTAAGCAGGAAAAAAACGCGGATACGTGCATTTGCATCTGCCATGTAAGCGGTCAAATCGGATATTCCCCAGTAAATGCGAGTGGTACGTCATTGAAAAAGGGACGAGGCGAATGACGTCAACTCAGGTGGACACGAACTGTGATCACATGACACTAATGGCGCAATGGAAGACGAGAGCAATGTTTTGCTGACCTTTAAAGATAGTGCGGAAAGCAAAACATTGAATAATCATTTCGTCTGCATCCATTGCGTCCATTGCATATCGCGCCGTTTTACTTCCTTTTCCGGGTCAGAATGTCTTGGGCTGTTTTGCCAGTGTATAGTGTAAATGCAAATATCGGATACGGGTCGCTTTTAAAAGATGATGTAAGCGGGTCGTCAAAAAATCAGATATAGTCACCAAATTGGAATTGTGCATCAAGACCTGCAGTGTAAATGCGGCCTCTAAATCATTAGTTATGCAACAAGCATCACTCTAATTAACAAGTTAATGATCAATATCATGCTGTAATTCCCACAGGAATGTTAAGAATTTGACTCGTGGAGGTGAAGGAACACTCCCTGTAGATACACTTCTGAGAATGCTGGGAGATGCAGGCAGAAGTCCCTCCATTAGGTCGGGAGGTGGGTTTGTGGTGAGTGAACTCTACAAGCCTAAGGATTTTTGTCACCTGCTTACAAGTAGTAGCGTAATTGATGTTGGAATAAGTACCTTTATCATCAACACTATACTCAAAAATGCACCTTACATTAATTAATGTTCATTAAAAACATATTGAATATTTTATTTTAAAGGGGTCATGACATAATTTTAATATTTTATTATGTTCCTTGAGGTTCACTTATAATGTTAATAAAATGTTTTGCTCAAAAAATATAAATGCAGGAAGAAAAAAAAAGATTATTTGACCTTCATTCTTACCCTCTGTCTGAAATAACCAGTTTTTAAGGGGCGGCTCCTTTAAGGCTAAAAACAGCCATTGTTATGATTGGCTAACGTCATTGCATAGGAAACAGTACCAATGCCCACTCGCTATGTGAGTGAGTGCTTTAAAAACATTATCCATATTTAAGTCATTTACAGACAAAGGATTATGAAATCATTTACTTAGGGATGTTTTGTGATTCAGCTGCTGTCAGATCCAATACAGTTGGCTGCTTCATCTTTCAGCAAAAGTTTCTTCGTGAACTCTGCATTACACTGTGCCTCGTTTACAAAATAAAATGCTCCGAGCAAACATATAATCCTCTGACGCGATCCAGTATGCCATTAAAATAAACCATCCACTGCTGTGGATGCTGGGATCCATCTGAAGTCTGCACAGAGACGCAAATGAGCTGTTCTTTCACTTTTCTATTTGCCCTGTTGACTCAAATGTCAAATGTCATCAATTGAACGTGCATCTGTATACTGTATCCAGTGTAGACAGCGTCAGCGATTACAATGGGTTCTACTTGACAGGACGCAATGCTCACATCCAGTGTATGCAAATGTCAGCTGCTGAGCAACTGAATGCCAGAAGGCGGGGCCTACGGTGCGATAATGTATAACTATTTGTCGATGTCTTGCTCTTGAGGCAGTCATATGCAAATGTATTTGTCCGTGTGACGTCACCGATCTCCCAATATCAAAACGAGCTGTTTTTGGCTTAATTAAATAAATGCTTTGTTTATAATTGTCACTGACTCAGCTACATCTTCAGCACCAGATCCCATAACACCTCCCACACGATCTCAGTTGCCTGAATACTGACTCAGTACACCTGTTTCACCTAATCACGGCCACACATAAATACCAGCTTTTCACCTACACTCAGTGTCTGGTCTTGTCAACCACTATGGTGTGTTACTGCCCGACTGCCTTGCTACATTGAACTTATCTTGGTGATTCTTCGTCTTCGAATTCTTCATCTTCCTCAGCCCTGAGCCTGATCTTCAGCCCATCGCCAACCTGCCCAGCAAAGATACCTTTCACAAGACTGTCTCTCAAGTTAAGTTTCAATGCACAGTTGTCACTGATCGACTCACCTGCTCAGTTTGCTTTTGAACTCTTCTATCAATAAAGCCTGTTGCATTATCCTTGTGAGTCTTCTCTACTGTTCCGTGACAGAAGACCAGACCAAAAGAAGTGGTTATGGATAGCGATGCTTCACCTAATCCACCCTCTGATCCTCTCGCAGAACTGGTGGAGGCGATGCATCATGCACTTCCGCTTCCTGTCACTGCTTCTTCCTCTGATGTTTCTGCCAGTCCTATGGCCCATCCAGCACCATACTCAAGTGTGGAGACGGATTGCAGCAGGTTTCTATTACAGTGTTCTCTGTGATTGCCTACATCGTTTCTCTGTTATTCTCTCTGGACAAGCTCTGCAATGGGTGAAGACCCTTTGGGAAACTAATGCCAGTCACTCAATCACTCGACGCCTTCACTACCCAATTTAAGGAGGTCTTTGGTCACATGGTCAGCGCTCAGTTATTCTCATGATCAGTTATATTCACGATCAGTTATACCATCTCTGCCAAGGGTGTTCCTACATGACTGACTATTTGCTGCAGTTTAGAACTCTTGCAGCAGCAAGTGGATGGAAAGAAGCATCACTGATCACCGCTTATCACTAGGGTCTCGCTCCAGCTATTTGTACACAGATGGCCATCTATGACGACACAATAGGTTTTTGAGAATATCATTGTACAACAACACTGTATCACTGCATCCTCTGCCCGCATCCACACCCTCCGCACCTTCAGCACCAGTCGCCGAACCCATGCAGCTTGACTCTTCATCTTTCTCGTACGGAACACTAGCGACGCATTAACAATCACTTGTGTCTTCACTGTGGTGTTAGCGGACATCTGCTTTCTAGATGCCTGTTCGTCCACCACACCTAGCGGTGAGTACCCTCCTTCTAAAATATCCAGTTTACGTCGTACTACAGTAACAGTGACCACTACTCGTCATTCCATTTCAGCCCAAGGCCTCATTAGCTGCATTTCCACTGTCGGGCCAAAAGCGGGCGTGCTAGTGCGTGCCAGGGCCAGTTGCGGTTCCACTGTCACTTCCGGGGCTTGATCAGGCCTCGTCGGGGCTTCCTCGGGGCCAACGGCCAGGGTTTTTTGGCCCGCTGAATACCTTGGTCCAAAGCGGGCCAGCTCAGGCTTGAGGAGTGGTTACAAACAAAGGCAGGGTTTATCTGAGTCTGGAGACGGCAGCGCCACGGGCGCAGAGGATTTCACATACCATGACTTTTAAAATCATTTTAGCTCAACTCACTTTCAGACAGCAGCGAGTGTTTGAATTACTTCTGTTTGTGATCCGATGTGGATTCTGATCACTGTATAAGGCAGAAATATGTATATGCCATGCAAAAGACTATTTGTGCTAACCATTACCATAGTAAACATGGTAAATACGACTGCTGGAAGACATCAGACATATTATAGGCTATCATGTATTTATTTTATCTGTCAGTGCGTCTTGTCTCTTTATTCCCGGACTGTCTGATATCCGTATTTAGCTCTGCACAGGCCTTTGTCATAAAACAAAGCAACTCCGGTTTTTGGGAGCTTCCTCGCTGTTTCTCTGACTGAAAATATAACTGTTTTGGGACTGTCACTGGAGAGAGTGCTAAAGCTGCTCATGTCATATTTTTGTTGGAAAATATGTAGAAATGATTGTTCTTCCTAAATGGGATGTAAACATACTGTCCTGTGACTACAAATAAACAGAAACAGACTTGACTGAATAAGTACGCGTGTCCTCTTTCTTTTGTGAAATAACGGTAAATACCACTTTATTTATATGTGACTAATGTGCAATCTCGACAAATTAATTTATTATGATCAATGTATCACTTCGTAAAACATCGATGCTTGGGTTTTAAATCTTTAAGTAAACAACAAAAAATCCAACAAACAGCCGCTTTTATCATTTTTGATTTCTTTCTGAATAGTTTTCTGATAAAACTTCCATTTTGTTGGTGAAATGATGGGTTTGTGTGACATTGTTCCAGAGAGGCGTGTTACCAGCGGGTTTTAGTGAAGCGATGCAGAGCTTCTGGCTCAACGGTGGAAACGCAGTGTGGTTTTGTGCTCGGTGCTACAGGTCTGAGGCTATTAGCCCAGCCCGGCCCAATGAAAGCCCTGGCTCACACTGGCCCGACAGTGGAAACGCGGCTATTGACGAAGGATCCCCTGCCTGCAGGCTTTGAGCGTCCACTCCATCTTGGGAAGACTGTTGGGCAAAGGTGTTATCACTCACTGCACCCTGACAGTCACGCTGTGCATCGGATGTCTACATTCTGAAGAAATATATTTTATGGTGCTGGAGGGTTCAACTATGGAGGTCAGACGCCTACTATTTCCTGGTCCAACAGACAGATTCATTGGTGGGGCAATGATTGTTTTAAGGATTATTTCCATAGGAGCCCTACAAGAGTGAATTCCACCAACTCCGTTTTCATCAATTCGACCTCTATCAAGAGCTCTGAATCCTCGAAACACCAGGAAGTACCCCAGGAGTACCGGGTGTTCCAGAATGTCTTCAGTAAACAGCTGGCGACTAAATTACCACCACATCGGCCATGGGACTGCACGATCGACCTGCTGCATGGGGCAACTCCTCCTAAGGGTAAAATCTATCCTCTGTCCATCCCAGAGCAGAAGGCCATTGTGGAGTATGTTTAGGAGGCGCTCAATCAAAGATTTATTTGTCCATCCACTTGCCCTGCCGCATCCAGCTTTTTCTTTGTGGCTAAAAAGGATGGAGGCTTGAGGCCGTGTATCGACTACCGGGCTCTCAATGCTCAGACAGTGATATACAAATATCCACTTCCCCAGGTCCCCTCTGCTTTAGAACAGCTCTGTGGCGCTCGCATCTTCACAAAGCTGGACCTGCGCAGCACTTCGAGGGGAGACGAGTGGAAGACAGCTTTCATCACTCCATCAGGCCACTAGGAGTATCTTGTCATGCTCTATGGGCTAGTCATGTCTGACTTCCATGTTAAAGAACCGGCCCAAGTCTCCATCCTGGGATCCATCAGACAAGAGGGATTTCAACAGTTAAAGGAGGCCTCTTCGAAGTGATAACGGATAATCAAAATCTGTAAGTAACGTGATGCTCGCGACTCACACCCGGGAGAAGAATCTAAAGGCCGATGCACTGTCAAGATTACATTCACCCAAATGCAACACTCAACCACCCAAACCCATTCTCCCTCCAGCCATTATCGCCAGTCCTATCTAGTGGTCACTAGATGACCAAATTGTCATTGGCACTCGTTCAGAGCCCGGTCCGCCAGAAGGTCCTGAGGGACGCATATTCGCATATTTGAGGGGCCTTCCATCCGCTGCCCGCAGTTTATCTCACGGGTATGGAAAGCCTTCTTCTAACTGCTGGGGGTCTCTGTCAGCCTTACTCCGGGATACCATCCTCAAAAAAATAGACAACCCAAGTGAAAGGTTCAGGAGATCGGACATTGTCTGTGTCATACTGCCACGGTCATCAGCACAGCTGGAGTCGCTATCTCCCTTGGGCTGAATATGCTCAAAACTCGACATGCTCGACAACCCACCACTGGATTAACACCCTTCCAATGCATAATCAGTTACCAACTGCCCCTCTTTCCCTAGTCAGGTGAGTCGGCAGACGTTCCAGCTGTGAATCATTGGTTCGAGGAGAGTGAGAGGGTTTGGGACTCAGCATGTCCACATGTCCATCTGCAGAGGGCAGTATGGAGGCATAAGAGCCAGGCCAACGCCAGAAGAGCTGGGAGGCCCTCCAGGTCAGGTCTGGCTCTCCACCAGGGACATCTGCATCCGCCTGCCCTGTCACAAGTCTCCACTATATAGGTCCATTCACCATCCAGAGATGAGTCAATGAGGTTGCATACAGGTTAAACCTTCCATCACACTACAGAATCTCACCCACCTCTCACGTCTCCCTGTTGAAACCTCACTCTAATTCTCTGGTCCCTTCTTCTGCAAGATCTGGTGCTGATGACATACCTCCTCCTCCAGTGGAATCTGACAAAGGATCCATCTATAAGGTGCATACCATCCTGGACTCCCGGAGATGGGACGGCCAACCAGAATATATTGTGGATTTGTAAGGCTTTGGCCCAGAGGAACGATCCTGAGTTCCACATGACAACATCTTGGACCCGTCCGAGTTCCACGCTAACCACCCTAACCCTCCTGCACCCAGAGGTAGACGCCACTCCCGTCGTCACACACCTCGGTCTTTGGGAGCCGCCCGTGGAGGAGGGGGTACTGTCATGGACTCAGCTACACCTTCAGCACCAGATCCCATAACACCTCCCACACGATCACAGTCACCTGAATACTGACTCAGTACACCTGTTGCACCTCAAGGCCCCACATAAATACCAGCACTTCACCTACACTCAGTGTCTGGTCTCGTCAACCACTACAGTGTGTTACTGCCCGACTGCCTTGCTAAATTTGAACTTACCTATGGTGATTCTTCGTCTTCGATTCTTCATCTTCCTCAGCCCTGAGCCTGATCTCGAGTCCATCACCAACCTGTCCAGCAAAGATACCTTTCACAAGACTGTCTCTCAAATTAAGTTTCTACTCACCTGCTCAGTTTGCTTTTGAACTCTGCTGTCAATAAAGCCTGTTGCATTATTCTTGTGAATCTTCTGTTCTGTTCTGACAATAATGAGGAGGTTGTTTTAAGCTATGAAACTTGCATGATGTTTTAAAGACCTCTTATATGTCAAAAGATGGAAAGCAAATTTGATTTCATGTCATGACCCCTATAAAGAGACCTGAGCATACTGTTCAGCAGTAGAATCTTTTCTTTCTCTAAAGCACTTCATTGTTGTCTCATAGGTACGGGAAATATAAACAGCAGAAAGCCCAGCAGCACCTAAGTACATAAACCACATGTACACAGCTCCCAACATGTGACAACCCTAAAGGCCATTACTGTCATTCAGGACTGAACCCAGTCACGCCAAACCAACGCACACAAACAAACACAAAGTCAGGAAAACAGAGCCACCTAGTCAAGAGAAAGCTTCCATCTGCCATCAGTGAGAATTGTGGATTATGTTGCATTTAAAGACAAAAAGAGACACCACTTACAACAATACAGTGTGGAAATAAAAGGAACTTTGCGAAGCACAAACTTTACACTGATCCATTTCATCCCTGGAAGGTACCATCACCATACTGTGCCATAACACATGATAAGAAACAAGTATTTGTGTAATTAGCACAGTGTTTAATTGTATTTTAAAACAGGAAGGTTTATAGCATGGCGTGTACACTGACCTGTGAGAATAGCAAACTTTTTTTCTCCCTCCTCAGATGGGTACAGTGGTTGGACACTTGTTTTAAAAAGCCATTTTAATGCTGGAATAGATACCAGCGCAACAGTGAATAAAAGATGAAAGCTCACATCAGTAACTAGTCTTATGTGCCAAAACCTAACATTCCATTTCCAAACGTATTAGGTTGATCTTAATTCTTCTTTTTATAATTCTGACTTTGGCATCAGTATTTCAGAAATATTTCAGAGAAACATGCAAGAAATATTAGTTCGTAGAGTATGTGAGGTGAAAACTTTTAAATCACTAGCATTGCTTTATTGCTTTACTGTTATGATTCAAACATGCTGCTCACCTTCAGATGATCCTGTGTGTATATTCATAGTTACTTTAAGTTAGATTAAATATGGCTGTTCTGGGCTATTTAGCACAAGTTTTCAGTGTTTTTATATGAGATTACTGTACAAATAGCATAATTCATTTGTTAATATTTTGTTTTAAAATGCATTTTTTAGCACATCCACCATATTTGAGTTTCTGTCATAAAAAAACGTATTTTTAAAATGAACTTTCTCCCTGTCCCTTCCTGCATTCACAATGTGCACTTAACTTTGTTAACCGCTTAGAAACCATTGAGGTGAATATGCAAGATGTCATCTATTAGTTAGCCTCATTAAAAACTACAGTGAATGTTTGGGGTCAGTAAGATTTTTATATATATATATATATATATTTAAACATTAATAATTTAATCCAGCAAGGATGCATTAAACTGATCAAAAGTGGCAGTCAGGACATTGATAATGATTCCTATATTAAATAAATGCTGTTCTTTTGAACTTTCTATTTATCAAAGAGTGTATCACAGTTTCCCAAAAAATATTAAGCAGCACAACTGTTTTCAATATTGATAATAATAAATGATGTTTCTTGAACACCAAATCAGCATATCAGAATGAATGAAAAGATCATGTGACACTGAAGACTGGAGTAATGATGCTGAAAATTCAGTTTGGCCATCACAGGAATAAATTCCATTTTAAAATATATTAAAACAGTTGTTTTAAGTTACACAATTTTTTACAATGTTACTATTTGTACTGTATTGAAACCTTTGTGAGCATGAGATGTCTTTCAAAAAATACTAAGAAATCTATGAAAAAATGTAAACAAATCTTACCGACCCCACACTTTTGAAAGGTAGTGTACGTGCATGTCATAAAGTTAAAAGGAGGAAGAAGAAAAGGGAGAAGAAAAACAGATGTGGTCTGAATGAATTTCACGTGTACTTTGAAGGACACTTCTTAAAGCCATACACTTCTGGTGTATAATATGTACAGAGTTAGTAAGACGAAAGTGACCTCATACTTATTTGTGGTACTGTATATCATGTATGAAAATAATTTCACTAGATGTACAAGCACAAAATATAAGATGGTAAACTATATATTTTCTTGATTGTTACATGATGTTTGTTGAATGATGACTAGTAAATATCATCTGTACAGGAATGTCTGTGAGCTCTTATTCATTCAAATGTGTATTTTTCATCAAAACAAACCTGGAAAATGGCCTCATCTAATTCAAACTCTGTTGACCAGTATTGGACATTTGTCCTGTTCTAATCCCAGTAGTGTTACTTATCCAGTATACAGTGGGGAGAACAAGTATTTGATACACTGCCGATTTTGCAGGTTTGCCCACTTACAAAGCATGTAGAAGTCTGTAATTTTTATCATAGGTACTCTTCAACTGTGAGAGACGGAATCTAAAACAAAAATCCAGAAAATCACATTGTATGATTTTTAAGTAATTAATTTACATTTTATTGCATGACATAAGTATTTGATACATCAGAAAAGCAGAACTTAATATTTGGTACAGAAACCTTTGTTTGCAATTACAGAGATCATATGTTTCCTGTAGTTCTTGACCAGGTTTGCACACACTGCAGCAGGGATTTTGGCCGACTCCTCCATACCGATCTTCTCTAGATCCTTCAGGTTTCCAGGCTGTCGCCGGGCAATACGGACTTTCAGCTCCCTCCAAAGATTTTCTATTGGGTTCAGGTCTGGAGACTGGCTAGGCCACTCCAGGACCTTGAGTTGCTTCTTACGGAGCCACTCTTTAGTTGCCCTGGCTGTGTGTTTCGGGTCGTTGTCATGCTGGAAGACCCAGCCACGACCCATCTTCAGTGCTCTTACTGAGGGAAGGAGGTTGTTGGCCAAGATCTCGCGATACATGGCCCCATCCATCCTCCCCTCAATACGGTGCAGTCGTCCTGTCCCCTTTGCAGAAAAGCATCCCCAAAGAATGATGTTTCCACCTCCATACTTCACAGTTGGGATGGTGTTCTTGGGGTTGTACTCATTCTCCTCTTTCCTCCAAACAGGGCGAGTGGACCAAAAAGCTCTATTTTTGTCTCATCAGACCACATGACCTTCTCCCATTCCTCCTCTGGATCATCCAGATGGTCATTGGCAAACTTCAGACGGGCCTGGACATGCGCTGGTTTGAGCAGGGGGACCTTGCGTGCGCTGCAGGATTTTAATCCATGACGGCGTAGTGTGTTACTAATGGTTTTCTTTGAGACTGTGGTCCCAGCTCTCTTCAGGTCATTGACCAGGTCCTGCCGTGTAGTTCTGGGCTGATCCCTCACCTTCCTCATGATCATTGATGCCCCACAAGATGAGATCTTGCATGGTGCCCCAGACCGAGGGAGATTGACCGTCATCTTGAACTTCTTCCATTTTCTAATAATTGCGCCAACAGTTGTTGCCTTCTTACCAAGCTGCTTGCCTATTGTCCCATCCTAGCCTTGTGCAGGTCTACAATTTTATCCCTGATGTCCTTACGCAGCTCTCTGATTTTGGCCATTGTGGAGAGGTTGGAGTCTGTTTGATTGAGTGTGTGGACAGGTGTCTTTTATACAGGTAACGAGTTCAAACAGGTGCAGTTAATACAGGTAATGAGTGGAGAACAGGAGGGCTTCTTAAAGAAAAACTAACAGGTCTGTGAGAGCCGGAATTCTTACTGGTTGGTAGGTAGGCAAATACTTATGTCATGCAATAAAATGCAAATTAATTATTTAAAAATCATACAATGTGATTTTCTGGATTTTTGTTTTAGATTCCGTCTCTCACAGTTGAAGTGTACCTATGATAAAAATTACAGACCTCTACATGCTTTGTAAGTAGGAAAACCTACAAAATCGGCAGTGTATCAAATACTTGTTCTCCCCACTGTATATATCTTGAGATGCGGGTGTAGATGCCATACTTTCCCTCTTTGGCGCACTCTTCACCCCAGCTGACGATGCCCGTGAGAAACCATGTGTTCTGATATCGGGTGGCATGGGGTCCTCCGCTGTCGCCCTGACAAGAATCCTTGCGTACCGTACTGTAACCAGCACAGAACATGACGTTGGTGCTGCTGCTTTTGCACTCTGTCCGGTCCACGTAGGGGAGCTCTACTTTCTGAAGTTTTTTGGATTCGATGCCCCTGTACAGTAGTCTTCCAAAGCCACTCACCAGGGAGTTTTGCACGCTCCTGAGCAGGTTCTCTGTGAAGTCTTTAGAGCCCAGGCAGGACGTAGTCTGAGAATTGAACGGGTCCCTTGAGCTTTAGCAGGGCAATGTCATGATTGTAAAGACTCTGTTTAGAGTTGTAACTTGGATGGATATGGTACTCCGCTATGCCGTGGTCACTATCTTTTCCCCTAAAGAAATATCGCAACTCATTTACAATATGCATGACATCTCATTTGCTCTAAAAAGCTCTGGAAGATCCTAATGAAGCTGGGATGTCTGCCAAAGTTTCTTGCAGTCATTCAGCAGCTCCACGATGGTCAGCAAGGGCAGGTGAAACTCTGTGTCCTCTCAGACCCTTTCCCTCATCAGAAGTGGACCATTTCACTTATTTGGGGAGCGTCATTTCAAATGACACAACAATATCCAAGGACATGGACCACAGACCACTGCCCCCTCCAAAAACACGTCTGGCAGAACCGCTCATTGTGCCTGCTGACTAAGATCCAAGTTTACAAGGCAGTTGTCCTCAGCCTTCTGTTGTATGGTTCCGAGTCATGGGTCCTGTACAGTAAGCACATCCGACTTCTTGAGCACTTCCATCAACGGTGTCTCCGTTGCATTATGGGAACTTAGTGGCAGGACTTCAAGACATACACAGAAGTTCTGGAAGAAGCGGGCTTGCCAAGCATCGAGACCATGCTGCTACTGCATCAGCTTTGCTGGCCAGGACATGTGTCACGTATGGATGATGGGAGGCTGTTGAAAGCAGTGTTCTATGGGGAACTTTACCAGGGCAAGTGAAATCAAGGAGCCCCATGCAAACGCTATAAGGATCAGCTGAAGCAACAGTGGATGCAAGTTGATATTAACCCCCAAGACTGGGAGATACTGGCAGCTGATAGATCCAAGTGGAGAAACATCACATTGAAAGCTGCCAGGGAATTCGAGGAACACAGAGTGAAAACTGCCCAAGCGAAGCATAAACAAAAGAAAGAATTGGCTGCCCAAGTACGCAACGACAGCGACCCGACCTTTCCCTGCCCCATCTGCTCTAAAGTCTGCAATTCTAAGATAGGCGTTTACATTTACTTGAGAGCTTGCCGCCTTAGACAAAATCCTTCTCATTGATATTTGGACACGATGAATACGCCATATTTTATATATATTATATATATACACTCACCTAAAGGATTATTAGGAACACCATACTAATACTGTGTTTGACCCCCTTTCGCCTTCAGAACTGCCTTAATTCTACGTGGCATTGATTCAACAAGGTGCTGAAAGCATTCTTTAGAAATGTTGGCCCATATTGATAGGATAGCATCTTGCAGTTGATGGAGATTTGTGGGATGCACATCCAGGGCACGAAGCTCCCGTTCCACCACATCCCAAAGACGCTCTATTGGGTTGAGATCTGGTGACTGTGGGGGCCATTTTAGTACAGTGAACTCATTGTCATGTTCAAGAAACCAATTTGAAATGATTCGAGCTTTGTGACATGGTGCATTATCCTGCTGGAAGTAGCCATCAGAGGATGGGTACATGGTGGTCATAAAGGGATGGACATGGTCAGAAACAATGCTCAGGTAGGCCGTGGCATTTAAACGATGCCCAATTGGCACTAAGGGGCCTAAAGTGTGCCAAGAAAACATCCCCCACACCATTACACCACCACCACCAGCCTGCACAGTGGTAACAAGGCATGATGGATCCATGTTCTCATTCTGTTTACGCCAAATTCTGACTCTACCATCTGAATGTCTCAACAGAAATCGAGACTCATCAGACCAGGCAACATTTTTCCAGTCTTCAACTGTCCAATTTTGGTGAGCTCGTGCAAATTGTAGCCTCTTTTTCCTATTTGTAGTGGAGATGAGTGGTACCCGGTGGGGTCTTCTGCTGTTGTAGCCCATCCGCCTCAAGGTTGTGCGTGTTGTGGCTTCACAAATGCTTTGCTGCATACCTCGGTTGTAACGAGTGGTTATTTCAGTCAAAGTTGCTCTTCTATCAGCTTGAATCAGTCGGCCCATTCTCCTCTGACCTCTAGCATCAACAAGGCATTTTCGCCCACAGGACTGCCGCATACTGGATGTTTTTCCCTTTTCACACCATTCTTTGTAAACTCTAGAAATGGTTGTGCGTGAAAATCCCAGTAACTGAGCAGATTGTGAAATACTCAGACCAGCCCGTCTGGCACCAACAACTATGCCACGCTCAAAATTGCTTAAATCACCTTTCTTTCCCATTCTGACATTCAGTTTGGAGTTCAGGAGATTGTCTTGACCAGTACCACACCCCTAAATGCATTGAAGCAACTGCCATGTGATTGGTTGATTAGATAATTGCATTAATGAGAAATTGAACAGGTGTTCCTAATAATCCTTTAGGTGAGTGTATATAAATAAATATAAATATATACACACACACACACACACACACACACACTGAACAAAATTATAAACGCAACACTTTTGTTTTTGCCCCCATTTTTCATGAGCTGAACTCAAAGATCTAAGTCTTTTCCTATGTACACAAAAGGCCTATTTCTCTCAAATATTGTTTACAATATTGGAATGTTGGTCCACTCCTCTTCAATGGCTGTGTGAAGTTGCTGGATATTGGCAGGAACTGGAACACGCTGTCGTATACGCCGATCCAGAGCATCCCAAACATGCTCAATGGGTGACATGTCCGGTGAGTATGCTGGCCATGCAAGAACTGGAATGTTTTCAGCTTCCAGAAATTGTGTACAGATCCTTGCATCATGGGGCCATGCATTATCATGCTGCAACATGAGGTGATGGTCGTGGATGAATGGCACAACAATGGGTCACGGTATCTCTGTGCATTCAAAATGCCATCAATAAAATGCACCTGTGTTTGTTGTCCATAACATACACCTGCCCATACCATAACCCCACCGCCACCATGGGCCACTCGATCCACAACGTTGACATCAGCAAACCGCTCACCCACATGACGGCATACACGCTGTCTGCCATCTGCCCTGTACAGTGAAAACCGGGATTCATCCATGAAGAGAACACCTCTACAAAGTGCCAGACGCCATCGAATGCGAGCATTTTGCCCACTCAAGTCGGTTACAGCGACAAACTGCAGTCAGGTCGAGACCACGATGAGGATGACGAGCATGCAGATGAGCTTCCCTGAGACAGTTTCTGATGGACAGCTCTGGTGGACATTCCTGCAGTCAGCATGCCAATTGCACGCTCCCTCAAAACTTGCAGCATCTGTGGCATTGTGCTGTGTGATAAAACTGCACATTTTAGAGTGGCCTTTTATTGTGGCCAGCCTAAGGCACACCTGTGCAATAATCATGCTGTCTAATCAGCATCTTGATATGCCACACCTGTGAGGTGGATGGATTATCTCGGCAAAGGAGAAGTGCTCACTAACACAGATTTAGACAGATTTGTGAGCAATATTTGAGAGAAATAGGCCTTTTGTGTACATAGAAAAAGTCTTAGATCTTTGAGTTCAGCTCATGAAAAATGGGGGCAAAAGCAAGTGTTGCGTTTATAATTTTGTTCAGTGTGTTTCCTTTGTTTTTTTGTTCAGTGTGATTTCTGGTTTCCTTTGTTTTCTCACGACACAAAACATGAAAAGGCTTCTAGTGTTAACCAGTTTCTCTCTTTACTAATTTAAGAGGTTATTGCACAAGGTTTTCACATGTCAAAAGACTGCATGTTACATACAAATGCTTTGAGCATTAGAATATGTTTTTTTTTGACAATTTAGTGTTTCAGGAACATACATAAACAAGATTAAAATAATGTTTACATACCTTCAGATGTTAGCCAGGTTTCAAGCAGCAAAGTGCATATTAAAATAATGGGATAAATCTTCATCATTTTTTCTACGATGATTTCCCTTCAGGCAGAAATCCTTCTCAACAGTGTAAATATGTTCATGATCTACTCCAAAGTTCAGGACACTTGCAGTGTTTGTGGGTCATTTTCCCTGCATTTTACCATTTATACATGTAAAGTTTGTAGTGTCATGAGAAAACATGCCAGTGTTTGAATAATGCATTTTGTCACACTTCAGACTTCATAACATAAATGTATGAATATAATATGTGGATTATATAATCCCTGTGGATTTATATATATATATATATATATATATATATATATATATAAAATGTGTGTATATGTATGTGTCTTATTTTTTTCCACTGAGTCAGAAAACTCGGTTCAGACCTGGGACCCAGCAAATATTGACAAGACTTGGCTGACTAATACTGCCCTCATAACTGATGTCCACGGCTGCTATTAGGAAACAACAAACGCCGACATTATGTGCTAAGAGTTGAGATGTGCTATTTGGCAAACAACTACGCCTTTTATGATAAACTCTTGGAAAGTGGAAAAAATATAGTCTGTATAGCATGTTTGTTTGTTTTCATTGAAACGTGTTCTCCTTTAGTGATTCATGGTGAATAAGCCAACATAAGATTCCCAACAGAAACTACATGAATTTTTGTGTGACAATATCTTGTGCTAAACATATATTCATATGAAAATATTCATCTTTTTTATGTAACAGATTTATTTGTGACTTCTCTGTTGCAGTCAAACAGGAAGTTTAAACTACTATATAATTAATGCTGCTCTTGGATGAGTGAATAAAATGGGAATTACAGGCTTTCTGAGGTTCAACTATTTAACGTTTCTTTGGCATCTTTAGAGGTAATTCTAGGTACTCAATATATAAAGATTTGTCTACTACACTATCAACTATTTTTGCCAAATTAAGCACGTATAGCGTAAATGATAGCAACCTAACAACTATAGGCCTATATTTATTGAAATAATACAGGCATTTTTATTCAATGTTTTTTTTTAAATCACTGTACAACTGATTTTCTTGTTATATTTAAATATTAAATTAATATTTTAAAATGAATAATTTAATCCGGCAATAATGCATTAAACTGATCAAAAGTTGTAGTCAGGACATTGATAATGATTTCTATTTTAAATAAATGTTCTTTTGAACTTTCTATTCATCAAAGAATGTATCAATGTCTCAGTGTATCACAGTTTCCACAAAAATATTAAGCAGCACAACTGTTTTCAATATTGATAATAAGAAGAAATGCTTCTTGAGCATCAAATCAGCATATTAAAATGATTTCTGAAGGATCATGTGACACTGAAGACTGGAGTAATGATGCTGAAAATTCAGCTTTACCATCACAGGAGTACATTTTAAAATATATTATAACAGTTGTTTTAGTTATAATAATATTTTAGTGTTATTGTTTGTACTGTACAGATCAAATGAAAAACAGCCTTGGGTGAGCACAAGATTTCTTTAAAAAAATATTTAATAATTATCAAAAAATTAAAAAAAAAAAAATCTTTTACTACACTTTTAAAAGGTAAGTGTATGTGCATGTCATAAAGTTAAAAGTAGGAAGAAGAAAAGGGAGAAGAAAAACAGATGTGGTCTGAATGAGTTTCACGTGTACTTTGAAGGACACTTCTTAAAGCCATACACTTCTGGTGTATAATATGTACAGAGTTAGTAAGACGAAAGTGACCTCATACTTATTTGTGGTACTGTATATCATGTATGAAAATAATTTCACTAGATGTACAAGCACAAAGTATAAGATGGTAAACTATATATTTTCTTGATTGTTGCATGATGTTTGCTGAATGATGACTAGTAAATATCATCTGTACAGGAATGTCTGTGAGCTCTTATTCATTCAAATGTGTATTTTTCTTCAAAACAAACCTGGAAAATGGCCTCATCTAATTCAAACTCTGTTGACCAATATTGGACATTTGTCCTGTTCTGATCCCAGTAGTGTTACTTATCCAGTACATATATCTTGAGATGCGGGTGTAGATGCCATACTTTCCCTCTTTGGCGCACTCTTCACCCCAGCTGACGATGCCCGTGAGAAACCATGTGTTCTGATATCTGGTGGCATGAGGTCCTCCGCTGTCGCCCTGACAAGAATCCTTGCGTACCGTACTGTAACCAGCACAGAACATGAAGCGAGAGATGGCGCTGGTGCTGCTGCTTTTGCACTCTGTCCGGTCCACGTAGGGGAGCTCTACTTTCTGAAGTGTTTTAGATTCGATGCCCCCGTACAGTAGTCTTCCAAAGCCACTCACCAGGGAGTTTTGCGCGCTCCTGAGCAGGTTCTCTGTGAAGTCTTTAGAGCCCAGGCAGATGGGCAGGACGTAGTCTGAGAATTTAACAGGTCCCTTGAGCTTTAGCAGGGCAATGTCATGATTGTAAAGACTCTGTTTAGAGTTGTAATGTGGATGGATATGGTACTCCGCTATGCCGTGGTCACTCTCTTTTCCCTCCTTCTTTGAGATGTCATGTTCCCCTAAAGAAATATAGCAACTCATTTAGCAACCCTTCCATGTAAAGCGCTTTGAGTACCCAGAAAAGCGCTATATAAATGTAACATTATTATTATTATTTACAATATGCATGACATCACATTTGCTCTAAAAGACAAAACTTGATTTTTAAGATGCTGATTTCAGTCTCTTAAATTAAATAAATCAATAATATATAAAATAATTATTTAATTTAATTTATTGTTTTATAAAATTTTTATAACATTTATTTATTTATTTATTTATTTATATGTATTATATATATGAACTAAAACAATAGTAAAATAATAATAATAATAAATGGGTTAATAAAACAAATAATATATAAACAGATAACATAAAAATGACAAGATGTAGTAGTAGTATTGTTAATATTAGTAGTAATAATAACAATAATAATGATTTTGTGGCTTTACATGAGCACCTGCATATCAAAAAGTTTGTTTCTATAATAAAAAAGCAATAACAACCATGTGACATTGTAGTTGGTCTCTCACCCAGTCTGATGAAGAAATATCCCACCTTTCCTTCAACACAGTGGGCAGCTGTAATGACCCATTCTTCACTGAGAAGAGAGCCTCCACAAAATACATTCTTATTCACCTTTTCCATAAAAACCACCTGCCAGAGAGAAAAAGAAAGTCAATTTCCATCAAGATTGATATTATGTATTTTATTGTTACGTCCTCCATATAAGGTTCTGTTCTGTGGATTTTTCAACAAACCAAAGATTATGACAGCCCTGCTTCATAAGACAAGGAGCAATCTTATGACTCTTTTATTTACACACAAAAATCATCTCTTCACTTACCTGCCAGGGAATCTCCCCTGGTGTTGCCTCATTGCCTCCTACAATGCGATGTTCATTGTTTGTTGCATTTTTGATAGTTGGTCGCGTGGGAAAGAAAGCCCAGGAGGAGCTGTTGTCCAGTGTGGGTTGAAGTGTGCTAGTGCTGTTCACTTCAGGGGGATCTGTAGGACTGGACGTATTGTGTTCGGTTGTATTTACGTGATTGACAGAGTGATTTTGATTTCCATTCTCAGCACTGATAAGGGATCTTGAGTTAAGAGTTTCAGCAATATTCTTTCCAAGACATCCACATGGGTATTGTCCTATAAAGAAGCAAGTAGATGAATTAAGAGCAAGGTCTAATCAACAAACCAACCCAAGCATCTGCTAAAACATGCAATCAAGTTCCCTGAATGAAAATGGTATTCAAAATACACTACTGCATAGGATGAAAGGTCATACTGCACAATATAAGAAAAGCTTTGAGCTTGAAATACAGTGTATACAATGTCCTGATGACAGTGGCTTAATGCAGATAAATGGCATGTAATAAGTAGGAATAGATTCCAGTACCTGTAGGTTCACATGTCCTGCCATCCAGAGCCAATCTGTAACCCTCGGCACAGTCACACACTGCTCCATAAATTTTATCCACAATGCAGAAGTGCATGCAGCCTCCATTATTTACATTACACTGTTTTGCCATCTCTGCACCAGACCAACCCATGAAACACAAAATAAGGTTTTAGCAGAGGAAGACCTTAAGAGTAAAGCATGTTTAGAATTTCTACAAATTAGATAAAAAGGTATATATTTATATTAATTTTATGATTTTTTTTATTTATTAATCTGTGTATATGTATACATTTTAAAAATATATATTAAACACCAAAATGAATTAGGCAGCTCAGTTGTATGGGTCGCTTGCTTGCTGATCTGAGGCAAAAGCAGCATTCAGCAGCACCCTGAGCGACCAAGCAGCCCTTTTCAGGGATAGCGCTGCTTGCTCCACATAGAGATGGGCCTAAAAAAGGTGGCTCAAACTCAGCTTGCCTCGTCCCTCACCTGGTTGGCTAGCTGTGGCCAATGGGCATCTCACACCAGCAGTAAAAAAAAAAAAATATGGAAGAATAAGTTAAAGACAACAAGAAGCTTAAAGGTGGCATGCTTTAATGTCCACACAATGCTCGACTCTGAAGAAAGTGACCGATCTCAGAGACGCTCAGCGTTGGTGGCAAGAGAACTAGCCAAGCCGGACATTGACATAGCTGCACTCAGTGAAGTCCTCTTTCCAGAGGAAGGGTCACTCACAGAGCACGGAGCGGGGTTTACCCTCTACTGGTCTGGAAAAGCCAAAGAAGACCGCAGAATCTCTGAAGTTGGCTTCATGATCAAAAACTCCATTAACCAACAAGTCTTCCAGTTGGACATTCTGACCGGCTCATGCCCCTACACCTCCCCCTCGTTGGCAATCAGTTCATGACCATCATCAGTGCATATGCTACCACCCTTTTGTCTGACATCATCACCAAGGAAACTTTCTACAGAGATTTAATGCGCATGTGGGTAGAGATCACGCAGGCTGGCCAGGAGTATTGGTTCACCATGAAGTTGGTAACTGTAATGACAATGGGCGCATGATGCTGGAGTTTTGCATGGAACATGGTCTGACTATCACCAACACCCTATTTCAGCAGAAGGCCAAATTCAAGATAACTTGGAAACATCCAGCTCCAAACATTGGCACCTCCTGGACTACATCCTGGTCCGTTAAAAAGATGCTTGTGATGTGCTCCACACTAAAGTCATGCCTAGTGCCGACTGCTACACAGACCGCAGGCTGGTTCGAGCAAAAGTTAATATTACCATCAAGGCCATAGTAAAAAGAAGGGGGCCTCCAAGAAACTCCATGTTAGACCCAGATCCTGAGAAGTGGTGGAATCAAACAAAGACCATCCTTCAGGAAACAGTCGTAGATGTAGCAGGCTTCTCATATAGGAAGAACAGAGATTGATTTGATTAGAACGATTCTGAAATCCAGAAGCTTCTTGAGTCAAAGCGCACTTGTCATAAAAGACTCCTAGCTTGTCCTGACAATCAGGCCTGCAAAGCAGCCTACAGAACAGCTTGCAACACATCCAGTCAAAGCTTAGAGTGATCCAGAACAAACTGGTGGCAGGACATGGCTAAGAAAATCCAGTTTTATGCTGACACCGGAAACATTGCAGCCTTTAATGAAGCCCTACACACTGTCTATAGCCCATTACAATATTTACAGGCTCCTTTACGTTCATCTGATGGCCTTACCCTGCTGACAGACAAGTCCTGCAACACTGGGCGGAACATTACACAAAGGACCTCTTTGGTGAAAAACATTTGGTGCAGGAAGATGCTTTAGCAAGCATCCCTGTGAAGATAGAGCTGGACGACAGAGGAAGAATTCAAGAAAGCCATCGGCAAGCTCAACTGTGGCAAAGCATCCCGCATTGATGGTCTACCAACTGAAGTGTTTACGGCAGGAGATGCTGTCGCTGGACAACTATCTTCACTGTCTGCACTCTGTTGGGAGAAGGGGGTTATTCCGCAAGACCTTCGAGATAGACAGGGGCACTGCCGACATGATCTTTGTGCTACGTCAGTGGCAAGAGAAATGCAGAGAGAAAAATATGGGCCTATATGCTGCTTTCATTGACTTGACCAAAGCCATTGATACAGTCAGCTGAGATGGGCTCTGGAAGATCCTAATGAAGCTGGGATGTCCGCCAAAGTTTCTTGCAGTCATTCAGCAGCTCCACGATGGAGCACATCCGACTTCTTGAGCGCTTCCATCAACGGTGTCCCCGTTCCATTATGGGAACTTAGTGGCAGGACTTCAAGACATACACAGAAGTTCTGGAAGAAGTGGGCTTGCCAAGCATCGAGACCATGCTGCTACTGCATCAGCTTTGCTGGCCAGGACTTGTGTCACGTATGGATGATGGGAGGCTGTCGAAAGCAGTGTTCTATGGGGAACTTTGCCAGGGCAAGTGAAATCGAGGAGCCCCATGCAAGCGCTATAAGGATCAGCTGAAGCAACAGTGGATGCAAGTTGATATTAACCCCCAAGACTGGGAGATACTGGCAGCTGATAGATCCAAGTGGAGAAACATCACATTGAAAGCTGCCAGGAAATTCAAGCAACACAGAGCGAAAACTGCCCAAGCGAAGCATAATCAAAAGAAAGAATTGGCTGCCCAAGTACGCAACGACAGCGACCCGACCTTTCCCTGCCCCATCTGCTCTAAAGTCTGCAATTCTAAGATAGGCGTTTACATTTACTTGAGAGCTTGCCGCCTTAGACAAAATCCTTCTCATTGATCTTTGGACACGATGAATACGCCTAATTATTTATATTTATATATATATATATATATATATATATATATATCTCTGGAAAAAATTAAGAGACCACTCCAAGTTCAGAAATCAATGTTAAGTGGTCTCTTATTTTTTTCCAGAGCTGTATATATATATATATATATATATATATATATATATTCAAAATAAACTATAAAATAAGACAACATATTTTGGCATATTTGTTACAAAATTATGTTGTCTGAACTAGATGATATGATGTCAAATCTTTTAGTTTTCTTTTAGATCTTACCTAACTCACAGTTCTTCCCACTGAAGCGGGGTCGACACAAGCAGGTGTATGTATTCAGACCATCCTCACATTTCCCACCATTCTCACAGGGAGACGACTGACACTGGTCTCCATCTGAAAGAGGAGAGGCCATGATCATTATATTATCAATAAATTCTGTTATGTTAATGTAATGTAAAATAAACACACACTGTGGACAAAATATAAAGGATACAAAATAAGTTCTACATAGCATATACAACAATATTAGTACTCACCCATATAAGTGATCCAGAATTTCATCTGAAACAGAGTTTGGAAAGTTTTAAACCCACAAAGAGAGTCTTAAAAATGTTCTTATGAGATAAATATGTGTTTATGCTACTCACGGTTTGCTCCTGGTCTTCAAAGACCTCTCTGGCCTCCTCTAGATCGCAGCGCTCTTCAAAACATTCCCTTTCCAAGTTATCCTTCATCATCTCCTCCAATCTACCTGTGTTATAGCGTTTTTGTCTCTTCAGAAGAGACCCCGCCAGCTCCCTCGGCAGAAACACTGAAGCTACATACACAACAGAGACACACTGAGAAAACGCCAAGGTCTGTTTCTAGGACACAGATAAAGTAGCACTGAAGATTTGGCAAGAGAATATTGTTTTACTTCGAAAGGCTTTTTATGCTGAATTTGAACAGCCATTGAAGTCAGAGGCAAAGACTTCATTTCAGTTCCACCATGATAAGAATGATTTTACAACTGATTTTGGTTTCCTTTGTTTTCTCACGACACAAAACATGAAAAGGCTTCTAGTGTTAACCAGTTTCTCTCTTTAATAACTCTAAGAGGTTATTGCACAAGGTTTTCACGTCAAAAGACTGCATGTTACATACAAATGCTTTGAGCATTAGAATATGTTTTTTGACACTATATTACATTGACCAGCTCAAACTGAGAATTTTGACATTTAGTGTTTCAGGAACATACATAAACAAGATTAAAATAATGTTTACATACCTTCAGATGTTAGCCAGGTTTCAAGCAGCAAAGTGCATATTAAAATAATGGGATAAATCTTCACCATTTTCTCTATGATGATTTCCCTTCAGGCAGAAATCCTTCTCAACAGTGTAAATATGTTCATGATCTACTCCAAAGTTCAGGACATATCTGTTTGCACTTCATGCAAACAGATATCTCGTCCGGTGGGTGTTTTTTTTCAGTCTGCACTTGCAGTGTTTGTGGGTCATTTTCCCTGCATTTTACCATTTATACATGTAAAGTTTGTAGTGTTATGAGAAAACATGCCAGTGTTTGAATAATGCATTTTGTCACACTTCAGACTTCATAACATAAATGTATGAATTTATAATATGTGGATTATATAATCCCTGTGGATTTATATATATATATGTGTGTGTGTATATGTATGTGTCTTTTATTTTTTTCCACTGAGTCAGAGAACTCAGTTTCAGACTTGGGACCCATCAAATATTGACAAGACTTGGCTGACTAATACTGCCCTCATAACTGATGTCCATGGCTGCTATTAAGAAACAACAAGAACCGACATTATGTGCTAAGAGTTGAGATGTGCTATGTGGCAAACAACTACGCCTTTTAAAATAAACTCTTTAGTGGAAAAAATATAGTCTGAATATAGCATGTTTGTTTGTTTTCATTGAAACGTGTTCTCTTTTAGTGATTCATGGTGAATAAGCCAACATAAGATTCCCAACAGAAACTACATGAATTTTTGTGTGACAATATCTTGTGCTAAAAAAAAAAAAAAAAAAAAAAAAAAATCAAGCTTTCCATGTTAGTTCAGGCAGGCCACGTAGTCAAGCTCCGCTATCAGCTGATCCGATTCCTATGCACTAAATTGGCAACTCTCAAACAGGGCGCCTTACTTAAAGAGCACCTATTATGCAAAATTTACTTTTACATGGTGTTTGAACATAAATGTGTGTTGGCAGTGTGTGTACACAACCACCCTATAATGGTAAAAATCCACCCACTCCTTTTTTTTTTTAATCCTCATAAATCATAAGCAGTGTCTCAGAACAAGCCGTTTGCAGATTCTGGGCGTCACATTTTACAGGCCCCGCCCACGAGTGTTGATGCCGTATTAGCATAGACTCCGCCCTCAGAGATCTGTACACAGTCCGCCATGTTTATCTCCTCACCAGAGCATTTAACAGCAGCATTCAAGTAAGAAATGTGTTCTTAATAAAGCTACTAAAGTTCATTCAGTCAAGAGCAGTGAGTGATTTTCTGTTTATCTTTTGTTGTTTGATTCATGTTAACAGTATATATAGCAGTAGGTACTTAGCCTGGATGCCTAATTTAGCCCCGCCCACAACATTTGAGACTAGTTATATATTCTGATATTCTGACTAGAATCTGAGTACGACGACGTCAGGCTAGTAGGTATATTACACTGCTTTCACTTTAGTACACAGATCTAATATCAGCGTTGGGAAAGCTACTCTGAAACTGTGGTTTGACAAGCTACAAGCTACTTTTAAATTAAAGTAGTTAAACTGCAGTCAAGCAACCCTTATGAAAAGTTACTACCAAAAAGTAGCTAGCTACATTGAAACTACTTTGATTTTTTTTTTTTTTTAACAATTAAATTGCATATACAAATAACTGAATAATCGTTAATGAATAATGTTTTAAGTTAAATGTTTGGGGTTTAAAACAACACAATGCAATACAATTATGATAAAAGTTTTATTTTGTAAACTATCAAAATATACAATACTCAAATATAGTCTATATCTCAAACTGACTGTCAAAGTGCAAAATCGCTACAAATGTCATATCACATCAATGCAAGAACCAAATATAAGCAACTTGGATACACAGGAGTAGACAAAAATGCAGGTAAACTCACAGCACGTGCAGTGATGCATCATACAGCCGCTCTGAGACGCGAATCATGCGCTGCTTGCGTGAACATAGTGCACTTCATTCTGAAACCCGCGCGACCTATTTAATTAGATCAGAGCCTTTGCCGTGTTAAGTGCACTAAACTATATCGCAATATTGTTTTCTGTTCAACTGACAGATGCTTTGCCAGTGCAATGACACAAAACACCACGTTAGTGATCTTTCAGGTTCTTTATAAAACTGGTGAGACAGATTAAACTATGGCGGGACACCACTGTAATTAAATTAGAAGCAGACATTTGATATACAGTGCAATAAAGTAGGATAATCAATTTAAAAAGGCTTCGACGCAGACAGCGTTTTAATCTTTTGTTTGTATAAATCAAGTGTAACCTTTACTAGTCGATTCGTGTGACGTATCAACCCACTCCTGTACGTCCTTTACATAATCATCAGACGATCTCTTCTCTGTGAACCGTAAAGCCGCAAGATGCGCGATGAAACAATAGATTTTAGTATGTTATCAAATAAGAAGAAAACGCTGTGCTGCTTCTATGCGTTGCAGGCTCGTCAAAAACACAAAACGGAATGTAGCTTTTGGTCGCGCTACTTGCTGGAAAAAGTAGTTAGCTACTGGAAAATCTACATTGTTTTAAAAGCAACTGAGCATCTGACAAGCTACTGAAAAATGTAGTTAAGTTAGTAGCGTAGCTACTTGTAGTTAACTACTCCCCAACACTGCCTAATATACACACGGTATTTCTGTACTGGCTGCATACATGCACAGACAGAACTGTTTTCATGTGAACTTTGTGTGTTTCTGACATAACCTTGTGTGCATTTGACAGTTTAATCGCAATAACATATGAAAGAGAACTAGTTTAATACTCACAGATGCACTGACATCCAGCTCTCTGTGCGCATGCGTCGGTGTGTGTGTTTAATTTGAGAGTGATATAGGTTTAAAACGCATGCAGATGATAATATTTCATGATGAAGAACTGCAATGTCACGTGAGCGTGTCCGCGATAGAGATGATCATCAAAACAAAACAGATGTATCATGTTTCAGTTTTCATTAGCATGTTCCAGCTGTGAAGGCTCCGCCCTCTGGGGTGGGGAGCAACAGCTCATTTGCATTTAAAGGAGACACACACAAAACAGCTCATTTTTCTCAAACCCAAAAATTGGCATTTTCAAAATGGTATATTAAATGATCTGTTAGGAATTTTGATCTGAAACTTCACAGACACACTCTGGGGACACCTGAGACTTATATTACATCTTGTAAAAAAGGGCATAATAGGCGCCCTTTAAGCACAGCTTCAGTTCAGTCTGCCTGCTTTGCAATCACGATAAGTAATCTTATTGGTTTTCCTCTGCTATATCACTATGCGTTTTTGTGCGGTCTGCTTTATCAATTCATCATGAAGTAACTATACACAAGGCTCTGTAAAGTGAAATTGCCGTTCGCTTTTGTATTCGCATATCAAACGGAGCTACAGCAGTGTTTGCTTTTGAGTGAGATGAGTCATTTGTTGGCTAATGATTCGATCACGCAATGTGAGCATTATCATGATTTTGCAAACAATGTATTCACTATTTACATACTAACGAAGTACGAACGCGAGCAGCTGCATTAACTATATCAGGGCATATATTATTTCATAACTATGGGAGGAACAGCGATTATGATAATGTTGGATACTTTGTGGTCAGCTTATTTAGACTTCACTACTGTCACGTAAGAATGATAATTATTTCAACTTACCCAGAGTGTGGCGGTTCAAGCTCTACGGGCTATTTCTCAACGAAAGCAAGAGCACACCAGTTGATGCTGTAATATAGTTTGCTGTAATATAAATATTTATTCAAATGCAAAATCTAAAAATAAGTAAGCAGTTATGATCTGCAATACTTTTTTAAACAACTAGACTAGACAGGCCTGCGTGTATATTTATTAAAGAGCCATACAGGCACCTAGTGGGTAATGGCATTACAAATAAAAATTATTATTTTTCCAGCCACAAAATGACTCTATTTTGCCTCTTTGCATTGGAATTCTCTATTTTAACCTTAATTACCACACTAATTGTAATATAAATAATACAAATATTAGAAGACAAATATTTTAAGTGGTCATTAATGGACCATAATTATTGCACAAATAGTATTTAGTACCAAAAGATCTCCTCAAAATATTCAATAAATATTATTGAACTAAAATATAGAACATTTATTTAATTGAAAAATAGTTAAGGTGTATGGTCACATTTGACCATCAATGAGTATGAGTGTGACCAATTAGTAAGGAATACCTGAGGGCTAAATACAAGAAAAACATTAACATTAATGTTAACAATGTTGCATCTCCATCACTCGCCATAATAAAATGATACTGTAAATGTGGTTGATGTAATTATCAATGCACTCCTATGCTGTACTGTTTACCAAAAATGGCTGCAAATACCTGTATAGTGAAGCTGTTGTCTATCCGCTTAAGCCATTCAAATGTATTGACAGCGCTGGTTTGTTTGAGAGCTCCATGAACCACGTGACCGCGCGCAAATTGCTGCTGTTCCCTGTCTTGGCTTTTCATGGAGCTCATGATAAGGACGGAGAATTTAGAACAGAGCCATATCACCTATTTACTATTTATTTACTTCTATCATTAGCTCTAGCTACATTCCTCATTCTAGCTCACATAGATCGATTGGCTCTTTACAATTAAATTCAATTTACAATTCTTCATGGAGCTCATGAAAAGGATGGGGAATTTAGAAGAGCCATATTGCCAAATGTAAATTTTGCAAAATATGCCACAAAAGTTTGTCTATGGTGTTTTTGACTTAAGTGGACCGGACTGAAACATTCATCTTTTTTATGTAACATATTTATTTGTGACTTCTCTGTTGCAGTCAAACAGGAAGTTTAAACTACTATATAATTAATGCTGCTCTTGGATGAGTGAATAAAATGGGAATTACAGGCTTTCTGAGGATCAACTAGTCAACTTTTCTTTGGCATCTTTAGAGGTAATTCTAGGTACTCAATATATAAAGATTTGTCTCACTCAAACAATATGTATTTTCACAGCCTAGTGACCTTTCAGGCGAACTCGATTTCTCATCAGAAAATGATTTAGAAAATTAGACAGGATACTTTGTTACTGTAAATCCAGTAATAATATAATTAGTTATTGATTTAGAAAATGAATGAAATTAACTAGTATAGCCTACTTGGTAAAGCCTCCCCAAATAATTGTTCAATAACTATTTTTGCCAAATTAAGCATGTATAGCGTAAATGATAGCGAGCTAATGACTATAGGCCTATACTTATTGAAATAATATAGGCAGTTTCGTTCAATGTTTTTTTTTTTTTAAATCATTGTACACCTGATTTTCTTGTTATATTTAAATATTAAATTAATATTTTAAAATGAATAATTTAATCCGGCAAGGATGCATTAAACTGATCAAAAGTTGCAGTCAGGACATTGATAATGATTTCTATTTTAAATAAATGTTGTTCTTTTGAACTTTCTATTCATCAAAGAATGTATCAATGTCTCAGTGTATCACAGTTTCCACAAAAATATTAAGCAGCACAACTGTTTTCAATATTGATAATAAGAAGAAATGCTTCTTGAGCATCAAATCAGCATATTAAAATGATTTCTGAAGGATCATGTGACACTGAAGACTGGAGTAATGATGCTGAAAATTCAGCTTTACCATCACAGAAATGCATTTTAAAATATATTATAACAGTTGTTTTAGTTATAATAATATTTTAGTGTTATTGTTTGTACTGTACAGATCAAATGAAAAACAGCCTTGGGTGAGCATATTTCTTTAAAAAAATATTTAATAATTATCAAAAAATTAAAAAAAAAAAAATCTTTTACTACACTTTTAAAAGGTAAGTGTATGTGCATGTCATAAAGTTAAAAGGAGGAAGAAGAAAAGGGAGAAGAAAAACAGATGTGGTCTGAATGAGTTTCACGTGTACTTTGAAGGACACTTCTTAAAGCCATACACTTCTGGTGTATAATATGTACAGAGTTAGTAAGACGAAAGTGACCTCATACTTATTTGTGGTACTGTATATCATGTATGAAAATAATTTCACTAGATGTACAAGCACAAAGTATAAGATGGTAAACTATATATTTTCTTGATTGTTGCATGATGTTTGCTGAATGATGACTAGTAAATATCATCTGTACAGGAATGTCTGTGAGCTGTTATTCATTCAAGTGTGTTTTTTTTTTCAAAACAAACCTGGAAAATGGCCTCATCTAATTCAAACTCTGTTGACCAATATTGGACATTTGTCCTGTTCTGATCCCAGTAGTGTTACTTATCCAGTACATATATCTTGAGATGCGGGTGTAGATGCCATACTTTCCCTCTTTGGCGCACTCTTCACCCCAGCTGACGATGCCCGTGAGAAACCATGTGTTCTGATATCTGGTGGCATGGGGTCCTCCGCTGTCGGCCTGACAAGAATCCTTGCGTACCGTACTGTAACCAGCACAGAACATGAAGCGAGAGATGGCGTCGGTGCTGCTGCTTTTGCACTCTGTCCGGTCCACGTAGGGGAGCTCTACTTTCTGAAGTGTTTTGGATTCGATGCCCCCGTACAGTAGTCTTCCAAAGCCGCTCACCAGGGAGTTTTGCGCACTCCTGAGCAGGTTCTCTGTGAAGTCTTTAGAGCCCAGGCAGATGGGCAGGACGTAGTCTGAGAATTGAACGTGTCCCTTGAGCTTTAGCAGGGCAATGTCATGATTGTAAAGACTCTGTTTAGAGTTGTAACTTGGATGGATATGGTACTCCGCTATGCCGTGGTCACTCTCTTTTCCCTCCTTCTTTGAGATGTCATGTTCCCCTAAAGAAATATAGCAACTCATTTAAGTCTCTTAAATTAAATAAAGCAGATAATAAATAAAATAATAATTTAATGTATTATTGTTTTATTTAATTATATTATATTTAATATATATATATATATATATATATATATATATATATATACACACACATATATGTATTATATATATATATATATATAAAATATAATAATTTAATAAAGTTAATAAAACAAATAATATATAAACAGATGTCATTTTTATGTTAAGACGTAGTAGTAGTATTATTAATTTTAGTAATAATAATAATAACAATAATAATAATAATAATGATTTTATGGCTTTACATTTAACACCAGCATAAGTTTTTTTCCTATAACCAAATAGCAATAACCATGTGACAGTGTAGTTGGTCTCTCACCCAGTCTGATGAAGAAATATCCCACCTTTCCTTCAACACAGTGGGCAGCTGTAATGACCCATTCTTCACTGAGAAGAGAGCCTCCACAAAATACCTTCTTATTCACCTTTTCCATAAAAACCACCTGCCAGAGAGAAAAAGAAAGTCAATTTCCATCAAGATTGATATTATGTATTTTATTGTTATGTCCTCCATATAAGGTTCTGTTCTGTGGATTTTTCGACAAACCAAAGATTATGACAGCCCTGCTTCATAAGACAAGGAGCAATCTTATGACTCTTTTATTTACACACAAAAATCATCTCTTCACTTACCTGCCAGGGAATCTCCCCTGGTGTTGCCTCATTGCCTCCTACAATGCGATGTTCATTGTTTGTTGCATTTTTGATAGTTGGTAGCGTGGGAAAGAAAGCCCAGGAGGAGCTGTTGTCCAGTGTGGGTTGAAGTGTGCTAGTGCTGTTCACTTCAGGGGGATCTGTAGGACTGGACGTATTGTGTTCGGTTGTATTTATGTGATTGACAGAGTGATTTTGATTTCCATTCTCAGCACTGATAAGGGATCTTGAGTTAAGAGTTTCAGCAATATTCTTTCCAAGACGTCCACATGGGTATTGTCCTATAAAGAAGCAAGTAGATGAATTAAGAGCAAGGTCTAATCAACAAACCAACCCAAGCATCTGCTAAAACATGCAATCAAGTTCCCTGAATGAAAATGGTATTCAAAATACACTACTGCATAGGATGAAAGGTCATACTGCACAATATAAGAAAAGCTTTGAGCTTGAAATCATTACCGGCCCGTGGGGTTGTGGGGCCCTAGGCGAGATCATGAAAATTGACAAGAAAGCACATAAATTGACAATTGCAATATTATGTGTATAAGTGCAAATTAAGTGTAAAACATTCAACATACATATGTAAAATATTTAGACACACTCTAAAAAACACTTGTTTAAGAACAACCCAATTTGGGTTGTTTTTAGCCCAAGGGCTGGGTAAATATAAACACGTGTTTGTGCTAATTTTACCCAGCAAATTGGGTTGAGTTAATACTAGCTTATTATTATTACCAGGACTTACAGATTAAATTAAATTCTCAAAACGTTTGTAAAATACTCCACGCAACCACAGGTTTAAAGAAATGAAGGGTAAAAAATGAAACTAAATAGATATACATGCATGAAACACAAATAAATAAAATAAAATACAAATAATATGTGAAAATAAAAATATAAGGCTACAGTCTGCTTAGATTTTTACTTTAAATTTCAGCAGTCAGAACTTTGAGCTTGCTTTTCTCTTCTTCCTTCTTCGGCCCCCATTAGATACAGTTTGGATGTCATTTCTACCACAACTCTCAATCTCTCTATCATTTCATTTCATTTCATTTAAAATAACATTGATGTGTTACGACTTTTTATTATGAGTAACTGCTGAGACTGAGGCAAAATCCAAATCAGTCAAGTCGCTAATACCATAGAGATTAGAATTATTGGGAACTTTATATTTTTGACCACCTTTTCTGCCATGCAAAATGCAGTAATACATTGACAAACATTAATAAAGAGTAAGCACGCCACTAAAATAGGACATCTCTATCTACGTTTCTATCAAACGTGAGCATTTTGGGGAGAAATGTGGTGAAATCTGTGTATATGAATACTGTGATAATTACGATACTCCAGTTCTCCCTATATATATATATATATCACGGTCGGTATTATGCAAATTAGTGTGTAGTGCTACTGTGTATGTTTCTAATTTTTCTAATGATTTAATTTATACTGTTGTTTTTAATTTATTATCGTTTTCAGTAATTTGGCATGCATGAATAATACAGAACCATCCTTTTTATTTAATGTGGTGGGTAATTTATTCCTCACCATTTTTGTGAATGGTATCATGTTTAATGAGGTCCATGCGATGCCTTTTCATTGACTACTTTGTGAGCATAGTAGTTGCACAATCCGTGTACTCGAAAAAAAGCATGTTCATGTAAAGGTTCGTGGCCTCGGGGCCCCCCGAGTTAAGGTGGGGCCGCAGGCGACCGCCTGTACTGCCTAATGGTCGGGCCGGTTCTACTTGAAATACAGTGTATGTCCCGGTGACAATACAGTGGCTTAATGCAGATGCATGTAATAAGTAGGAATAGATTCCAGTACCTGTAGGTTCACATGTCCTGCCGTCCAGAGCCAATCTGTACCCCTCGGCACAGTCACACACTGCTCCATAAATTTTATCCACAATGCAGAAGTGCATGCAGCCTCCATTATTTACATTACACTGTTTTGCCATCTCTGCACCAGACCCACCCATGAAACACAAAATAAGGTTTTTAGCAGAGGAAGACCTTAAGAGTAACTAAAGCAGGTTTAGAATTTCTACTAACTAATATATATATATACACACACACTATATTGCCAAAAGTTTTGGGATGCCTGCCTTTACATGCACATGAACTTTAATGACATCCCATTCTTAATCTGTAGGGTTTAATATGGAGTTGGCCCACCCTTTGCAGCTATAACAGCTTCAACTCTTCTGGGAAGGCTTTCCACAAGGTTTAGGAGTGTATTTATGGGAATTTTTGACCACTCTTCTAGAAGCACATTTGTGAGGTCAGGCACTGATGTTGGACGAGAAGGCCTGGCTCGCAGTCTCCGCTCTAATTCATCCCAAAGGTGTTCTATCGGGTTGAGGTCAGGACTCTGTGCAGGCCAGTCAAGTTCCTCCACACCAAACTCGTTCATCCATGTCTTTATGGACCTTGCTTTGTGCAGTTGGGAGCATGAAATTGTCTAAAATGTCTTGGTATGCTGAAGCATTAGGAGTTCCCTTCACTGGAACTAAGGGGCCAATCCCAACCCCTGAAAAACAACCCCACACCATAATCCCCCCTCCACCAAACTTTACACTTGGCACAATGCAGTCAGGCAAGTACCGTTCTCCTGGCAACCGCCAAACCCAGACTCGTCCATCGGATTGCCAGACAGAGAAGAGTGATTGGTCACTCCAGAGAACACGTCTCCACTGCTCTAGAGTCCAGTGGCGGTGTGCTTTACACCAATGCATCCCACACTTTGCATTGCACTTGTGATATAAGGCTTGGATGCAGCTGCTCGGCCATGGAAACCCATTCCATGAAGCTCTCTCTTGGCCTCTGAATTTGGAGGCCAAGTCAACACTTCAAACTTGTTGTTGTGCTCCTCAAACCATTCCTGAACCATTTTTGCTTTGTGGCAGGGCATTATCCTGCTGAAAGAGGCCACAGCCACCGTGGAATACCATTTCCATGAAAGGGTGTACATGGTCTGCAACAATGCTTAGGTAGGTGGTACATGTCAAAGTAACATCCACATGGATGGCAGGACCCAAGGTTTCCCAGCAGAACATTGCCCAAAGCATCACACTGCCTCCGCCGGCTTGCCTTCTACCCATAGTGCATCCTGGTGCCATGTGTTTTCCAGGTAAGCGACGCACACACACCCGGCCATCCACGTGATGTAAAAGAAAACATGATTCATCAGACCAGGCCACCTTCTTCCATTGCTCCGTGGTCCAGTTCTGTTGCTCACGTGCCCACTGTTGGCGCTTTCAGCAGTGGACAGGGGTCAGCATGGGCACCCTGACTGGTCTGCGGCTATGCAGCCCCATATGCAACAAACTGTGATGCACTGTCTGTGTATTCTGACACCTTTCTATCAGAACCAGCTTTAACTTCTTGAGCAATTTGAGCTACAGTAGCTCATCTGTTTGATCGGACCACACGGGCCAGCCTTCACTCTCCACGTGCATCAATGTGCCTTGGCCGCCCATGACCCTGTCGCCGGTTCACCACTGTTCCTTCCTTGGACCACTTTTGATAGATACTGACCACTGCAGACTGGGAACACCCCCACAAGAGCTGCAGTTTTGGAGATGCTCTGACCCAGTTGTCTAGCCGTCACAATTTGGCCCTTGTCAAACTCGCTCAAATCCTTACGCTTGCCCATTTTTCCTGCTTCTAACACATCAACTCTGAGGACAAAATGTTCACTTGCTACCTAATATATCCCACCCACTAACAGGTGCCGTGATGAAGAAATAATCAGTGTTATTCACTTCACCGGTCATAATGTTATGCCTGATCGGTGTATATACTGTACACACACAATTTTTTAATATATATAAAAAAACTAAATTAATAAAATAATGTATGTATGTTAGGGATGTCAATTTACACAAACTCCCATGATCGATCATCGTTTAAATTAACGATCAATGAATCGATTAATCGTTAGCCTTAATACTGCAATGGCATATAGCCAACCGCATGACAGGGTGTGCAAATGCTGCTCAAAACGCCATGTTCCTCACCAAATGAATGAGAAGGGTTTTTAATCTAAATAAAGGGCTATAGGATTGTAAAATGAGTCAATGTGATTGATCATTTAATTAAATTACTTATTTAATAATCAAATATAACCTCTAATACAACGTGTCACCAACGCCGCCTCAGATCTGTTATTCAGAATGTGTGGACGCGCTCTGCCTGGAATAACGCGCTGAAACGGCAACTAAACCCAATGAATTCACAACGATTTATTAAAAAGGTGTTCTCATTAATGTTATGTAATATGACAGTCCCAATCATAGTTGACTCATGTTGTGGATGCGCTCTTCCTGGAGCAACGCGATGAACCCAAATAATTCACAATGTTTTATTACAAAATTGCTCTAATGTTATGTAATATGACAGTCCCAATCATAGTCATTATTAGTTGTGCATTGCTTTTTGAGCTGCATGCGCTGAAGCTGATCACCGGCACGCTTTACTACCGCTATAATTCTTAACCAAATGCATCCTATATGAAATAAATCAGATATAGATAGGTCTACAACATTGTGTACAAGATAAACACAATATTAAAACTTGGATTTGCACAAAACAAAAGGCTGCGAATGCACACGCAAACTTATAGTCATGATGAAGGCGTAACTCCAGCTGTAAAATAGTCCCAAACAGAACTCCGGCGTGCTTGCTTAATTTTTCCTCCTGTGTTTCGCGGTTGAGCAGCACGCACGCACATGACCCTGCTTAATCGATGATCGATAACTTTTATCGATTAAATGTATTATCGACAATTAATCGATCATCTGTTAATCGTTAACATCCCTAATGTATGTATGTGTATATATACAGTATATATTTATGTGATTATCACAGATCTTACCTAACTCACAGTTCTTCCCACTGAAGCGGGGTCGACACAAGCAGGTGTATGTATTCAGACCATCCTCACATTTCCCACCATTCTCACAGGGAGACGACTGACACTGGTCTCCATCTGAAAGAAGAGAGGCCATGATCATTATATTATCAATAAATTCTGTTATGTTAATGTAATGTAAAATAAACACACACTGTGGACAAAATATAAAGGATACAAAATAAGTTCTACATAGCATATACAACAATATTAGTACTCACCCATATAAGTGATCCAGAATTTCATCTGAAACAAAGTTTGGAAAGTTTTAAACCAACAAAGAGAGTCTTAAAAATGTTCTTATGAGATAAATATGTGTTTATGCTACTCACGGTTTGCTCCTGGTCTTCAAAGACCTCTCTGACCTCCTCTAGATCGCAGCGCTCTTCAAAACATTCCCTTTCCAAGTTATCCTTCATCATCTCCTCCAATCTACCTGTGTTATAGCGTTTTTGTCTCTTCAGAAGAGACCCCGCCAGCTCCCTCGGCAGAAACACTGAAGCTACATACACAACAGAGACACACTGAGAAAACGCCAAGGTCTGTTTCTAGGACACAGATAAAGTAGCACTGAAGATTTGGCAAGAGAATATTGTTTTACTTTGAAAGGCTTTTTATGCTGAATTTGAACGGCTATTGAAGTCGGAGGCAAAGACTTCATTTCAGCTCCACCATGATAAGAATGATTTTACAACTGATTTTTGTTTTTGTTTTTTCACAACACAAAACATGAAAAGGCTTCTAGTGTTAACCAGTTTCTCTCTTTACTAACTCTAAGAGGTTATTGCACAAGGTTTTCACATGTCAAAAGACTGCATGTTACATACAAACCATTTGACCATTAGAACATATTTTTTGACACTATATTACATTGACCAGCTCAAACTGAGAATTTTGACAATTTAGTGTTTCATTTTATATATATATATATAGGAACATACATAAACAAGATTAAAATAATATTAACATACCTTCAGATGTTAGCCAGGTTTCAAGCAGCAGAGTACATATTAAAATAATGGCATAAATCTTCACCATTTTCTCTATGATGATTTCCCTTCAGGTAGAAATCTTTCTCAACAGTCTAAATTAGTTCATGATGTACTCCAAAATTGTTGGCACTTCATGCAAACAGATATTTCATCCAGTGGGTGTTTTTTTCAGTCTGCACCTGCCATGTTTGTGGGTCATTTTCCCTGTTTTTTTTTTTGTTTTTTTTTGTTTTTTTACCATTTATACATATAAAGCAGTTTGAAGTGTCATGAGAAAACATGCCAGTGTTTGAATAATGCATTTTGTCACACTTCAGATTTCATAACATAAAAAGTATGAATATATAATATGTGGATTATATAATCCCTGTGGATGACTATGTCTCTTTTATTTTTTTCCACTGTGTCAGCAAACTCGGTTCAGACTTGGGACCCAGCAAATATTGACAAGACTTGGCTGACTAATACTGCCCTCATAACTGATGTCCATGGCTGCTATTAGGAAACAACAAATGCCGACATTATGTGCTAAGAGTTGAGATGTGCTATTTGCAAACAACTACGCCATTTATGACATAAACTCTTTAGTGGAAAAAATATATTCTGTATAGCATGTTTGTTTGTTTTAATTGAAATGTGATTCTTTAGTGATTCGTGGTGAATAAGCCAATATAAGTTTCCCAGAAAACAGAACAGAAACTATATTAATTTTTGTGTGCCAGTATCTTGTGCTAAACATATAAACATATTAATCTTTTTTATGTAACAGGATTTGTGGCTTCTCTGTTGCAGTCAAACAGGAAGTTTAAACTACTACATAATTAATGCTGCTCTTGGATGAGTGAATAAAATGGGAATTGGGAATTACAATTAGTCAACTTTTCTTTGGCATCTTTAGAGATAATTCTAGATACTCAATATGTAAAGATCTGTCTCACTCAAACAATAACCTATGTATTTTCGCACCTTATAGTTAGGCCTACCTTTTGAGGCGAACTCGATTTCTCAGAAGAAAACGATTTAGCAACAGGATGAAAATTAGACAGGATACCTTGTTACTGAAAACCCAGTAATAATATAATTAGTTATTTATTTAGAAAATGAATGAATGAATGAATGAATGAAATTAACTAGTATAGCCTACTTGGTAATGCCACATTTTGCCAAATTAAGCACGTATAGCGTAAATGATAGCCAGCTAACGACTATAGCTGGCTTAAAATAACATGTTTGTATATCATTGTATAACATATTTTCTTGGTTACATTTTCATTTACTGACCTGTAGCTACTCTTTAAACGAAACCAACATTTAAATCAAAGAATGAGGTGAGTTCAGCTAATGAATGTTCTTGCGTAAATCTACGTAATGTTTGTCAACTCGAGAGCATTCTGACTTTTGACTGAAGCGTCAGCGGAGGGCGACGTCACGCGTCACGCGGTGAAGTTTGGGACTGGGCTTCACAACGCGACCTCAATAGTTGCGTAGCGAGGGTGATACACCGCCATGTGGTCTGATTGATGTGTCAAAGCACATCGTGAGCGCACGAATTATAATCTTGTACACTGCAAACTGAACGACACTAAAACAGCTTGGGAAGTGGCCCGTTTTAATTTTATCCGAAGACTGTTGTTACAGTTTTTCACGCCTTGTTTTGCTGCCTTGTCTTTTGTCATATGGAACAAAGCGATATGCACACCTGCCAGAGAAAATAATAACGACCAGCAAACGGTAAGGATTCAGCAACATTAAAATGCACTGACTAATTATACTTTAAATAGCCCTACATTAAATTAATCTAATTATTTGGTTTATTTGAACACACATACCTGATTTATTCTGGATACCATATGTATTATTTGATTTAAAATATATGAAAAACATAATTAAAAGACATCATACAATGGTAAGCCGTTATGAACTGCGCTCTGGTTCCTTTAGGGGGGGGTTGGCCACTGTTTAATAGGAGAGCCAGTTTTAAATGATCGGACCGATTTGGTGTGAGTTATCATCTGGAATTCCTCATCAAAACTGGGATCTATGAGCGGGAAAGCATTACTAAAGACGAAAGAAGATAAGGATGCAACAAAGGGTAAGGCATCTATATATCGTTTTGCTTAAACCTTTTTCCTCTCCATGTATTGACATAAATTTGGTTGTTTATAATTACGCGGAAAAGGCGCACGTTGAAAGCCATTGGTAGTTCTGGTTATGCAGACGGTTGCAATTAATGGGCCGATGTAAAGCATTGCAAGGAAAATCATTAAAAATTGATCCTCTCGTCGCTAGTAGCCGATCTATTTGCCCTCTACAGAGTAACTTAGCATTAAATTATAAAAAAAAAAAAAAAAAAGTATATAATATATAAAAAAAAAAAAAAAATGTATATATGTTAGTGTTTAAGCTTAAAGTTACACAACCAACAAGTGTGATGTTTATTTTGCGATCCTATTTGCGTGGTGCGGTCACTTTAAATCTACTTTAACAGCTGAGCGCGCTTCACGAGGAGCAAAAATAGCTTTCCGCTCTTCTCACGTTTTACCTCAAAACAACAAGCGCTTGCATTAAAAAGAGTGCTTTCGCTAAAACCTGTTGATAGCAAGAAAGAAAGTATATATGTAGTTATTTCTTTTTCTTGAGCGTGCTGTATATAGGCACTCTCGCGCTTCAGTTCACGGATGTAGGCTGGGTACCTATTGCCATGGAGACAAAGAGGCGGAGAGGCTGCCTCATAAAAAATACATATCATGCTGTTTTTTAGTGTCTACAGTGGTTCTGGACATAAATTGCATAACATTTTATATAAGGTCAACAAGCTTTAAAGTGCATGCCTGATTATTATTATTATTATTATTTTGCCTAAATATGTGTGTTGTGTGGTTGGGTCATAAGTAATATAGCTTCGCAAACCCCTGAGAGGGAGCTGTAAATGTCAGTGCCGAGGATTACGTTTGATTAAATTGTTACAGGGAAAACTCATTAAAGTTTATTACGTCATGGAAAAGCGAGGAACGATCTACACATCTACACTGAGCCCATGTTAAATGAGGGGTCATTAAAAAGACACAGCATTTAATTATATTTAATAGACCTTTGGGGATTCAGCCTAAATGAGAGATTACGCTTCTGTTGAGTTTTAATTGAACACAACGTTGATTTAGAACACCTTCATTAAGTGTTAATTCTGGTCACTGCAGGTCACCAAAGATACATCGTTAACACTTTACAGTAAAGTTCCATTTATGAACATTAGTTAGAAAACTATACCCAGTTTCACAGACAAGGTTTAAGCTAGTCTCAGACTAAAATGCATGTTTGAGCTGTTTTAACTGAAAGCAACTTGCACTGACATGTCTTAAAATATGTAAGTGCCATTGTTTTGTTTCAAGATACATTTTGTCTCAATTTATAAAAGCTACTTAAATATCATAATTGAACTAAGTTCTAATCCTGGCTTAATCTAGTCTGTGAAACCAGGCCCTAAAGCATTTATTAATTTTAATGTTATCATTTACTAATATATTACTAAAACCAAAAGTTGTATCCATTTACATTATTTAATGGACCTGAGTTTACATGAACAAACATTGAACAGTTGTAATGTCATGAATTAATGTTATCAAAGATGAATAAATAGGGGTGTAACGATACCCTCATGTCACGATTCGATGCATATCACGATACTGAACTCACGCGATACAATATTATTGCAATACTCCAAGACATATAGTAAATGGTTATCAAAAAATGTACTGTTTATTAAAATGCTAAATTTGGTATTACATTGGGGGTGGAAATGAACAGGCTTGGACTTGGTGCTGGTAACTCAATGCACAGGACAATGGTGACAACAGCATAAAAATATTCATGATTCTGAAGCTGAAAATACAGAATTATTTCAGACGAATATGCTTGCACTCTGTCACTGACTAGATATACAGTGGGGAGAACAAGTATTTGATACACTGCCGATTTTGCAGGTTTTCCTACTTACAAAGCATGTAGAGGTCTGTAATTTTTATCATAGGTACACTTCAACTGTAAGAGACGGAATCTAAAACTAAAACTATACACAATACAGATTGTCACTATCCACGATACATATTGTTGCATTTTTGTATTGCGATATATTGTTACACAATATATTGTTACACCCCTATTAATAAATACTGTAACTAATATATTACTCATTTTTAGTTGTTAGTCAATGCATTAACTAATGTAAACTATTGTGAAGTGTTACCAATACATCATATGCTGTGATGTTGATACTAATAACATTGATTTACACTTTGTAACCTCATAAAAGTGTCAGTGACAAGAATTCATTATATGTGATCTACTATATAAATGCTCCACCCCACATGTGTAAACAAATAATAAAAATGTAATTACAGGTAGGCTATAAAAAAAAAAAAATCATGCTATACATTATGTTGGACCATTTGAAAAATATGATTTCCTTTTGTTTTTGCAGTTTGTATCATTACAAACTATATTGTAGGCTATATGTGACCCTGGACCACAAAACCAGTCATAAGGGTCAATTTTTTTTAATTGAGATTTATACATCATCTGAAAGCTGAATAAATAAGCTTCCCATAGATGTATGGTTTGTTAGGATAGGATGTAGTTGGCCAAGATATAACTATTTGAAAATCTGGAATCTGAGGATGCAAAAAAATCTAAATATTGAGAAAATCGCCTTTAAAGTTGCCAAGCTATGTCCTTAGCATTGCATATTACTACTAATAATAATTTTTTTATATATTTATGGTAGGAAATTTACAAAATATCTTCATGGAACATGATCTTTACTTAATATCCTAATGATTTTTGGCATAAAAGAAAAATCTATCATTTTGACCCATACAATGTATTGTTGGCTATTGCCACAAATATACCTGTGAGACTTATGACTGGTTTTGTGGTCCAGGGTCACGTATGTGAAATTTGTATGTGTAATTGCATGATTAAATTTGGTCTTAGATAGCCTCATACTTTGATGTGTTCAGCTTAGTAATGGATTAGTTTATATATTTGTCATTATTGAAAACATGAAAGTTTGAGTTAAAGAAATAGTTCACCCAAAAATGAAAATTCTGTCATCATTTACTCACCCTCAAGTTGTTCCAAACCTGTATGAATTTCTTTCTTTTGTTGAACACAAAATAAGATATTTTGAAGAATATGGGGAACTAAACAGTTGATGGACCCCAATGACTTCCATAGTAGGGGAAAAATACAATTGAAGTCAATGGGGTCCATCAACTGTTTGGTTATTGACATTCTTTAAAATATCTTCTTTTGTGTTCAACAGAACAAAGAAATTCATACAGGTTTGGAACAACTTGAGGGTGAGTAAATAATAGAATTTTCATTTTGGGTGAACTATTTCTTTAGTACTGTTGTAGAAATAGTGAAGAAGATATAGTGTAGTTATCACTAAATCCATGGATTTACCACTAGATGTCAGTATCATCTTTCCAAATTTATTTGGTGTTTCGGCCTCCCTCTGTGTGCATGTACATGCACGGTTGCATACGTCAGTACAGTGTAAATATGACTTCTGTATTTTGTCATACCAGAACTTTTCCTAATACTTGTTGTTCTGTCACTATGTTGAAGTATATACAGTTCAGGATGGCAAGGAGTACATTCTGTTGCAGGCGGAGTCAACTCAGTCTCTTGCAGTAGATCAGAAAGAAAACTCACCCTTTCATAGTAAATGTCAGGAGCTCTTTTGCTGTCCATTCTGGAAACTCTTTGTTCTAAAGAAAAAAGAAAAGGCTGCAGGTTTGTCGAGATGAGAGGTTTATCGGTTCTGCCTGTCTAGCACCTTCAATGTCAATTTCACGAAAGAGTGTTATTTCAGTGCACAATGTACCAGTGCTGCCAAAACTGTTTTATGTTCTTTCGGTTGGACTTTCTGTCTCTGAATAGTAAGGGAATGTTTTCACGTCTAGGCCCGCACAAGTTCTTGTTCCTCCTGCATGTATACACTGACTGTATTTCAAACCCAGGTCTGTTTTATTGTGCAATGAGGGAACGCTTGGATGTGATGATGAGCCCAATGTTCTCTCTCAGCCCATTTCACATGTTTTAGCCCCATCTTGTGGTGAGCTTTAAGATCAGCTTCATCGGGGTGGGGTTGTTGTTTTTGCCAAACATAAGCACAATCAATCATAAAAAATTACCCAAAGAGATTTTTATATTTTGTGCCATACAATCATAGACTACAACTTTGTTTTTTCATCATAACATGATATGTTCTATAAACTATGAGGTTACTAATAGCCCTAATGAATTCACCAGAGATTTGATGTGCATGAGTAATATAGAGACTGAATAAGCATAATAGGATTACATAAAACACTTGTGTATGACAGTGACTTTGATATGATCTTAAACTCACATTAGATTAGTTGCATTAGATGAGCAGGAAAATATGCTTGGTTGTGTCGCATGTTGGCCCAACATACAACAGGAAGGAAGGCCAGACTAATTCGATTCCCCTTGTTTGAGAAAAAAAAATCCAGTTTCCTCATTACGCCGATATCTCATTAGTCTCTTTCTCGCTCTCTCTCTGAACATGTTGGTTCACTCTCCTGTTCTGGCCTGTTCCTAAACTGTGCGTGGCTTTCAGAGCTTGTAAACCAGTCAGATCTCTGACACTTTTTTTTAACAAGAATAATATTTAGAAGCAGGGCCTGTTATTTTTATGACGCTGCCTTGGAATCAGTAATACTATTATATGTTATTGACTATAAGATGAATATATTGAGCATATACTGCACATCCCCAGGTTTGTGATTAGAATTCATTCACAAAGGTTTGAGAGTGTTTGCTCGCTCTACCCTCTTCTTGCTGTGAATGACCCTGAAGAGAATATTAGAGTTGGCATTATCTCAGATGCATCTGATGAATCATTGATAAGGTGCCCTAAACTCATAGTGGTCTGTCAATAATAGGCGATAATGATCTGCTATGATTGCCGGGCTGTGCTTTTTTAATGGACAGAACACTCATGAGAATTAGTTGAAAGTTCGCAACGCCCTTTTTCTTGCTTTGCACACTGTGAAGAGGTGCGAAAGAATAAAAGCCGTCTCTGGATGCCTCTGAGAGTAGCATGGCGTTTCCCTTGAGAAGATCTGTATCAGGTACACTTTTAGATATCTGAAGATATCCAGTCAGCGGGCTTTCTTTAAAAGGAGTTAGATGAATGAGATCTACATTTATGCGCATGGCATGTTTTGGAGTTGTTGAAAGGGTTTGTTTGTAATGATCAGAGAGGCGGAATTCACCAGCTCAACTGAACTTTAGCTTAAGCATCAAAGGAGGATTGCTGTTTTAAAAAACAAACCATTTCGAAAACTCATATATTGGCTTTTGAAAAGAGTATATTTTTCTGCTGTTCTTCAATGTAGTTGGCACCATCCATCCTTATACACTGTAAAAATGTTTTAAGTAATTTAAAAATGTGTTTGATGTGGTAACATCTAAATGAACTGGTTTTGGATTGACCATTCAGTGAAAAATATTATATAACCTATTATTTAACCTTATTTAACTTTACCTTATACAGTAAGAGTATTTTATGTAATATTATATGTAAGATAATACTTATATTTTATAAGTACAAAGTATGAAATACCTTTTGTTAAATTTATATTTAAAAAGACAACATACATTTATAGTGAAATAGTTTTTTATGAATAAAAAAAAATCTCATTTAATTGATGAGGAAAGAGGGGTTCCCAGAATTCCCTGTGTGAACCATCTTTTGTTTAGATATTATTTAAAAAAAAATGTTTTACTGCATTATTTTAGGGACATGCATTGATGGTGTTTTGTCTTTGTGCTTGAGCTACGTTATTATTAGTACAACAGAGTTGCTGGAGAGGCCAATTTTTAAGAATTTGAAGTCGTTATGTGGCGTATTTTGCAGTAACAAACATATCTGAATACCAGTTAACACTGACATAAATTAACGTGAAATGAGACATGCAGTTATGAACCCTAAAATGTAAGGTCACCAAAATGCTTCATTGTAGTATTTTACGGTAAAGTTCTAGCAACCACATTTTTTTTAAATAAATTGAACAAAACAATTTTACAGTACAGTTTTGGTTCCCCAAATTAACCTTTCAGAGCAGTTCTTAAAGTCCCCCTGTAGTCAATAATTGTATTCCTTAAAACTTATATTTGATCACCAAAATGACATATTTAAACGTTTTTTTCATGCCTTAAAATAGCTTGAATGTAACTTTACACCCTTGCCTCATTTAGTAGGCTATACGCGGTTCTATGAATATGCAAATTAGCCCCGCCTCCACTCACTCGCACCAGCGCAGAGACTCACTCGATGACGATCACACATTGACGTGTTTGGTTACAAGGTAGTTTGTGACGTCAGAAACACCAGCGATTTCGAACAGCGTCTTTGGTTCATTGCAGTTTTAAGGAGAAAATACTCAGCAATGGTGTTCACTAATGAATTTGCACATTGTTTGTCTTAAAGCATATTAAAAACACCACATAGACATATAAATAAAAGCTTGATTTTCACCACAGGGTGACTTTAAAAGAACATTTTTTTTTCTGACTGTAAAGAACATTTAAATAATCTAAAGAACTTTTTTCCCTCTATAAAGAACCTTTTTTGCAGTGGAAATGTTCAAGGTTTTTCATGAAACCATCGGTGCCAATAAAGAACCTTTGTTTTTAAGAATGTATGATTCTACAAAACAAAACAAAAAATTATTAATAAAAAACTATTATTATGTGCCAAAAAGGCCACTCCTCATTCCAGGAGGCTCTAATGTTGCCGGTTTATACACGGCGGCTTGTTGAAGACCACAGTCACGTCTCTGGGGCTGTCTGTCACCATGCAGCCGCTGCTGCTGCAGGAGCCACTGCGAGGAGAACGAGCTGCTTCTTCTGCTGCAATCAACCCAGTGTCGAAAAGAGAGCACTCTGGAATCTCCGCACTAGTGGATATTTTTCTTTCATGGATCATATTGCTTACACCTGCCGTTTCATACGCCCCTGAATTTCCATATTTTGGGCGGTCTTGGGGAAAGGGGAATCTGTTGAGTACCTATGCAGATCTCCACTGCTGAAAACGCGAGCGCATCTGCAGGGGAAGACGATTAATCTACTCAACTTCAATTAAAGGCTGCGTTATTGAAAGGCGGGGACCTCTTGCTCACAATTTTCCAGCACAATCCCCCCCATCCACCCCCTCTTTCTCACATGAAGACAATATTTAATTATTTCCTCAGACGCGGTGTGTTAACAGGTGCCCTTTTTTCTGAATCGGCGCATGGCTTAGTAAAGCTTTGGATCATGGCACAATGGCAAGCGTTTCTCGCTCAAACAAACGCGCAACAAAAAGGCAACATTTTCTAGAAGACAGCTTTTTCCCCGGAGAGAAGAAGAGGAGCTGCTGTCCGGGATCTGCTGCACCATGGCAGGGCACAACAGCCGACGCTGAATGAAGCGGCTGTAAAGGCTTCAAACCAAGTGATTTGTCAATAAAGAAAATATGCTCATTCCTTGTGGGACTTCTGAAATGACCATTACGCATGCAGTCCGTCATGAAGTATTGATTTTTCTTCCTCAGTGACAATGTTCTGAGCACACAGGACTTTTAACACACACAACATATGGTCATTTTTAATCTAGGACGCGTCGCCACAACAAAACGCCAAACTGGCTACAGCCGCAGCGATCGCCAGCTCCCTCATTCGGCAGAAGAGGCAGGCGAGGGAGCGGGAGAAAGCCAATGCCAACCGCTGCGCCAGCAGCCCCAATAAGAGCATAGGGAACTGCGAGAAGCCCAGCAGGCTCAACTTGTTCTCACGCGTCAAACTCTTCGGCTCAAAGAAACGCAAGAGAAGACGGCCAGGTCTGATGTTATGTGTGTTCTTTTTATCAGACTTTACCCAGATAGCCATGTCCATTAATCATCCTCATCCTCATCATAGTTGACTGCATTAAGGAAATACGGCTACACTTTGCTCTATCTTTAACTCCTTAAACGAACGAGACTGAACTGTAAGATCCGCTGCGCAGAGTAACAAGACAAGGATTTCACAGTTCACTGGTTTTGAGCACTGGCTTCTCTCTGAGCTAGAGCTGATGTTGCAATATCACCAGGGCACACAGCTCATCACTTGTTCTACACTGCATATCATGCAGTCTTGAATCAGAGATCTGTGCTGCTCTTTGGGTTATGCTCACTTTCATTTGACGGATTGCTATTGCTGATATTTGTTGTTAATATGTTGTTGATATGATCACTGGCTGGTCTTTTAATATATTCAGTGTTTTATACTTTTTATTCAGCAATAAATAATAAATGTTGATCTTGTTTATTAATATACTGGGTTTCTGGTTGGTAGGTTGGGGTTTTGTTGGGTGGCAGAAAATGTGCTTCATGAGGTAACATGCAAATGAACTAAAAAAACTTAAAATATTGATTCTGTTGAGATATTCATGCTTAAAGCTTTGAAAACAACCACTTACAAGCGAAAGCAGTACAAAACTAAATTAGAAATGTAAAATATTATTAATAATGGTAACATAAATAACATCAAATATTATTTTAATATGAAGTGTCAGATCAAGTAGAAATACCACTGAAAGGTAACAATTGCACAGGTGAGGAAATTGGAATTACTATAATTAATTGTCTGGAAAATTGTTTGCGATTAAAACTATTATTTTACAGCATCATCAAATATCAATAGCATAGAATCGGTAAACATTAATGTGATTTGTGCTGTCATTGCTCTTTTTTGTTGCATTTTCTCTTGTATGCAATGAGGAAATAAAGTTTTGTAATTTTTCTAAAATTCAGAGCCGTTTAGCTGGAATCAGAATATTACAGAAATGCATGTTATATAAGCCACAGTTATCTATCACCTAAACACTGAGGCATGCTTGGCAAAGGCCTGGGTCCTATTGGCACCAGCACTCACTATGTTTTCACAATTCACATTTTATGGTTTTCCAACAGTAATTTCTTGGCTTTCACAAGCTGTGCCTTTGTGCTGGATGTTCTCTTCTTCTTCTTCTTCACCTCATATAATGTGCTGTTGCATGCCCTCCCTTTCCCCTCTCCTCCTAATTTGTGTTGTCTCAATTCCACAGAGCCTCAGCTCAAGGGGATAGTCACCAAGCTCTACAGTCGACAAGGTTTTCATCTACAACTCCAAGCTGATGGGACCATCAATGGTACAAAAGAGGAAGATAATAGCTATGGTCCGTTCGCTACACGTAACATGTTTAAACACGACCGAGCCTACACGCTTCTTTCCCATGGGTTCAATTCAGTTTTGTTGTACTGTAACTTCACAGCTATTTTCAATCTCATCCCTGTTGGGCTGCGGGTGGTGGCTATACAAGGCGTTCAGACCAAGCTCTACCTGGCCATGAACAACGAAGGCTACCTGTACACCTCTGTAAGTACGATGATCTCTTCATACTGCATCTTTGTGAGTCCCTCCTACACGTTGTGGGCTCTTCTGAGATCAGGGCAATAGTAAACATCCCACATTTCGTCTCTGCCGCTCTCACTGTAGTTTAATCTATGTCTTTGACAGCATCATGGATGCCTGAGGATCCAAGCTGTTAACTTAAAGGTTGCAGGTTGGATTCCAGACAGCGGGCGATCGATAGACTGAAGAGTTAATGAGATCCAACTCCTGCCCAAACACCATCTGCCTCTTATTTATCGCAGCATTGTATCGTGATCATATTCAAAGAAGAGATAATGTGGCATATTTAGACATTCTTGTTAGCACCTCGCATCCACACGAAGATAATTCACACTTCGTATAATTGCTTTGTATTTGGACTATCTATAGAACGCTCTTGGGAGATGATGCATTATCATACCCAAGGTTTTCCACTCTGTAGTTTTTAAATATGGAGAAATCACAATAATGCTCTAACGGATATTCTGTTTTGTGAGTGCCTCCATCGCCTCTTTCCTTTGATTAAATGTGCTGTGGCGACATGAATAATTTAGTGCTGTGCCAATAAGTGCTTCTGTCAATTGAAAATGGACATTTTGAGCAACATTGCTGGCATTAGAATGCTAAAGATTTGCAGTGGCCAGGTCTGTGCTTTCATAATGCAGTTTACTCTGTACCTTTGCGTTTCAACTGTGTGTGGGTTCACGTCTAACTGCCCACAGGAATACTTAAACTCGCACCCATGGTCGTGCCGGTATACACGTATCTCCTTGTTGATTTTAAGAGGTTGAATTTTCCCCAGGATGAATTTATTGATCTGCAGGAATGAGCCAAAGTGTTTCGGGCCTCAGGAGTTTAATGGTAATCAATCTGCACCACAAACTGGACAGGATGGCGTGCTACCATGTTTAGATCACATATTACAGTTCCAATCAGTGGAATTTACCTCCAGGTTTAAAGACAAATCATGATGAGGTGATGTGTGGATATTGATGGAGGCTGGTCTGGACCATCCTCAGCTCAAATTTGTCTTTATCTCCCTCGCACACACATTTTTCCTCTCTCTCTCTTATGCAAATACACCTCCACAAACATGTAAGAATAATTCTCTCTGTCTCTGTTGTCTTCTCTGCCCATTTCACTCTCACAGGAGCACTTCACACCAGAGTGCAAATTCAAAGAGTCAGTGTTTGAGAACTATTACGTGACCTACTCATCAATGATCTATCGGCAGCAGCATTCGGGCCGAGGCTGGTACCTGGGTCTCAACAAAGAGGGTCAAATTATGAAGGGCAACCATGTAAAGAAGACCAAGCCGGCTGCACACTTCATCCCCAAACCTCTCAAAGGTTCGTTCAAGTGTCTCCTGTACCGATCGTCAGGCTGATGGCTTTCTAAAAATATCTATTTTAGATTGAACAAGCATTCAAGTAGCTTCCCTTACGAAAAATATGTTTATTCAAGTGTGCTATTAATATACTTCTTTTAAACTGAAAATAAGAAAGTATAATTTCAGTCTACTTTTTATGTAGTTTTTAGAAATAAACCTAAAATTGCAAGTATACTTGACTTGTACTCAATCTTTTGATTGAGATATACTAAGTAATTAATTATACTTGGCTTGTAGTTGTGTTTAATCTTTTGATTGAGTAGCCTATTAAATACATTTTTCACATAGTTTTACATACTGTCATATTAAAGAAAACAGATATGTTCCTAATTCTGAATTTTTGTGAAGACTAGTCCACTGCTAGTGTACTGTACATAGGAATTTACTTCATATCTACTTTACTCTTTCCCCGGCACTAACTGAATTTTCTGGCTATCCATGTTTTCACTGTTATACTGTAGGGGGTGCTATTACGCATCTTCTGAAATAGTACAGAATCGCAGAATCAAAACACAGGTGAAGAAGCAGCAGAAACAACTGATAGAAGATTGCTTACGCAAATGTAAAATAACGCGACCATAAAAAATAAACAGCATATAAATCAAATCTGCCTGTTACTGAGGAATGGTTAACGACTGTGTAGCTTTAGGGGTGTTGATGGACTCGATCTACTCCATTTATTTTTGATCATCGTTCTAAATCCGGTCCAGACGTGGTCTTTGACAAAAATGCGATTTTCTCAGCTTTTTGTTTAAAATGTTGCTTTTTTTATGAAACTTACCTACATTCAAGTGTTGATAAAAAGGGATGCATGAAGCTAGAATAAAAAAATTTAAATGGAAAGAGTTAAAGTACATTAAAAGGTATATTTCAAGTATAAAAAATGAATACCTAAATAAGAACATAGTAGTATACTTAAAGTGCAAAAATAACATATAAGTAGTAAACTATGTTATGTATGTTAAGTATGATGTTATGTTCCCTTAAAGAAAACTTACAAGTATACTTGCAGTATAAAACTACTAAACTAGTCGCGTACTGAACTTAGTCGTACTAAACTGAGAGTACTTAAACTAAACTAAAAAATGTGCTACAAGTATTTGACTAATAAACTATCAGTATACCTATAAGTTCACTTGTAGTATAGCTGCAGTACAAACAAAAAACAGTTGTAAACTAGTTGTGTAGTCAAGTATACTTTTATACACTAATTTAGTCCAAAGTAGTATTGAAACAAGTATACTTCTAGTACATTAATATAAGTATACTTATGACATTAAGTAACTTGAAGTATACTTATTTTTTGTAAGGGTTGTTGGCTTTCAGCATGTATCTGCAGTTGTTTGGTGTTATTGCCTTATGAAAAGATGAAAATGCAGATGAAAATGTGCATGCTTGTTATATTGTTATATTGCAAAACCGTGGTCTTACTCAAGGGGTGTCTGTGCTATTAAACTGGATAAACCGGTATAAGTACTGTAAACATGTTGACAGTTTGACAACTAACTTTAACTGTTTTGGGTGCATGATCGGTACCATATGTTTTATCAGACATTTTATCGGACACTGACTTAAAAACAGTAATTTAAAAAACATAATGGCCTGGTTTCACAGACAGGGCTTAGATCAAACCAGGATTAGACTTTGGTTCAATTAAGACATTTCAGTAGCTTTTATAAACGTGTCTTAGAAAAAAAAAAAACATTTGTCTCTGTATCTTGAGACAAAACAATGGCAACAATGACATATTTAAAGACATGTCAGTGCAAGTTGCTTTCAGTTAAAACAGCTCAAACATGCATTTTAGTCTGGGACTATCTTAAGCCTTGTCTGTGAAACCGGGGGTATATAATCTTGATTTTACATAATATTGTGTAATCTTATTGACTGAACATTACAATGTTGTGATGCCTAAATTCTAGGTAGGTTTTAGTTTTTAATTCTTTTAGACAAAATACAATAAAATGTTAATATTAACTATTTATTGAGTATTGGCCATAATATGAAAGTAATTACTGTATTAACAAGAATCTTAATATCAATCCCTAATTCTCAAAATATCGCTCTCCCATTGACCAAAAAGAGTAAACAGGCCATAAAAGAAGACAGTTAAGTATATGCACACCTTATTTTGCCCCTTGAAGAAATAGTTTTTCCCCCTTAAATTAAAGTGGTCCTTTTCTTTCTCAGAACTGGCTAAATCCTAGGGGAAATCAAAAACTGCAGCTGCTTGTGTGCAGTCATAAGTGAAGCTAAGAATATGAATAGACATTAGTCTGCTTGAAATTAGCACCATGCAATTGGATTTAAACCATGTTTTGTTATATTAGAACAATGTGCAGAACAAAATTATCCTTTGTACTGCAGTCAGGTGTTTTTGTGCTATATAGGGTAGTGACCTGCAACTTGTCAAATGATGATGTTCCGTTCCGATAAACAGATAGGAAGTTATTCATTTCCAATTGAGAGTTTCGAGCTAATGCCTCGTATAAGCCGGTTCTTTTTTTAATGAATCAAAAACATAGAGCCCGGCTACTGAAATCTAATTCCTGAGCCAAAGACAACAATTGTGAATTAGCAGTTTTTTTATATTCTTTATTTTATAAATATAAAAAAGTAACTTTGTAAATTCTTTCACTGTTTTTTGAACATTTTTACTGAAATGTGTCCTATTGTGTGACATAGCAACAATTAAGAATATAGGGGTGTCGCACCAAAGGACACTATTATAGTGGTTCCAAAAACTTTATATATTTGGACAATTCTGAGACAAAAACTTGACGTGCACATGTCATGGGCTTCACAGTAACATGACCTTGAATAGGGTCCTTCAACTAATTAAACTTGACAGTGGAATTGCCGATTTAAAATCAGGATATGATGTCACACCAGAGGACATGGTTTAGAACTTTTAGAAATATATGGATAAAAAAAATGATTGTCATTTACTAAAATAGACACTTGTAAAATTATGCATGAGGTATTTATTAACATTTGTATGCTTTTCTTTTTAATTTATAAAAGTTGTAATTTATTGAACCTTGCTTGAGACAGTCACACCATAGGACATTTTTGAGATTTAGCTCAAAAATGTAAAAAAATCTAATAACAAAGCAGTTTTTATATCAATAGGTACATGTAAGACAAAGAAATGTTTAACCATTTACTGCATTTTAAATGATGACAATACTAATTATATTCATTTTTATCTTGTGTGACAGTGCCATGTCAAGTCAACAACCCATATATATATATATATATATGTGTGTGTGTGTGTGTGTGTGTGTGTGAAGTATGTTCCCACATTTCATGTTCTTTGTTGTTGATCATTATTATTTGCCGTTTCTTTTTTCCAAATATTTCTTCCTCAAATTCAAAAGAATTAGTAAAGGAACCCTTAAGGATTCAGAATCATTACATTTCTTGTGATTCCCAGTGCTGTGTAAACACTAATAGAAGTTATTGATTTACTAATAAAGAGACATGCTTGCTAGAACCTGAATATGAGACTCATGAGGCCTGTTACTTGTGTCTCCCCATTATAGTTGCCATGTACAGAGAGCCGTCACTCCATGATCTGACTGAGTTCTCCCGCTCCGGAAGTGGTACTCCGACCAAGAGCCGCAGCGCCTCGGCCATGCTCAACGGTGGCAAGACTCTGAGCCAGAATGAGTCAACATAACCACAGGGCACACCTGCGGTCTGCTGCTGTACAGCTGCTGGACTCTACCATCAACTAAACAGCACAAACGCGTTTACAAGAGTGCAATGAAACCCTTTGCTGGTCGCCAGCTAGTGTTTCCTGAAATCACTGTGATGAGAACACAAGTGCAAACCTACATTGTACAATCTTCTGCAGGTCAACCTCCTGAGACAAACAAACCAAGCCATCTTACTGATCCAGGGGTCTGCCTCCATTTGCGGGCGATCCCCTTTTCCATGTGTAGCATACAGAGCTGTGGTTCTCTCCCGTGGCATTGTCACAGAATCTTCTAGAACACGTACTTTTGTGTTTTGCTCCATTTCTTCTTAGGGATGCCAACTCCATAGTGCTGAGTCAGCTACAACATGACAATAGCAGCTTGTGCGACTCATTTATCGGTATATAGAGGCAGAAATCCCAAAGGTTTTGGACATATAAAGTCTTTCAGCTCAGCTTTTTTGAGGCAGCCGTTCATTGTTGTGTGCTTTTTAGACAAGGCGTTTTGCTCCTCTCTTCTCTTTTTCTGTCTTATCAGCTTTCTCCCCCCCCCCCCCCACATTGTTATTCTGCAAATTAAACAGATTTAGGGTTCGGTCTGTCTGCACACCAAAGATGTCATTAGTCTCTTTGTATGGAGGTAAGTCAATTTGTGTAATTTCAGCTCCCTCAGACAGCTGGTTCAGAAAACCACTAGAGTGAATGTCATTTAGTCAGAGGAAATCTATTCAGGATAGATGAAGGCTACTTGCTGTGCGTCCCTGCTTTTTTGTCTGTTTATGTCTTTACTTCCCTTCTAACTTGGGAACCCAGCAAGTGTCAAATCAGAAAATGTTTAAATTATTGATTAACATCAACCCAGTAAGATTTATGTTTCGTAAAAATAGGGCAGGCATTTTTTTCACCCCTCTATTTGGTAAACGAAAATGAAATGAAAACCAAGCAAGAGAAAGCTTCCATTGCTTTAACAGGGCTAAATCAGCATAATTAAATAACTTGTGTATGAAACTTCATTCTTATAGTTCTTCTTTCCAGTCTTCAGTGGTTAGGCAGCAGCCCCTGGTTATCATTTTGATCAAAGTCCTCTTCTGTTGTATGTATGTATGTATGTACACTGAACAAAATTATAAACGCAACACTTTTGTTTTTGCCCCTATTTTTCATGAGCTGAACTCAAAGATCTAAAACTTTTTCTATGTACACAAAAGGCCTATTTCTCTCAAATATTGTTCACAAAGCTGTCTAAATCTGTGTTAGTGAGCACTTCTCCTTTGCCGAGATAATCCATCCACCTCACAGGTGTGGCATATCAAGATGCTGATTAGACAGCATGATTATTGCACAGGTGTGCCTTAGGCTGGCCACAATAAAAGGCCACTCTAAAATGTGCAGTTTTACTGTATTGGGGGGGTCCCGGGGGTCAAAAAAAAAGTCAATATCTGGTGCGACCACCATTTGCCTTACGCAGTGCAACACATCTCCTTCGCATAGAGTTGATCAGGTTGTTGATTGTGGCCTGTGGAATGTTGGTCCACTCCTCTTCAATGGCTGTGCGAAGTTGCTGGATATTGGCAGGAACTGGAACACGCTGTTGTATACGCTGATCCAGAGCATCCCAAACATGCTCAATGGGTGACATGTCCGGTGAGTATGCTGGCCATGCAAGAACTGGGATGTTTTCAGCTTCCAGGAATTGTGTACAGATCCTTGCAACATGGGGCCGTGCAACTCTATGCGAAGGACATAGTGTTGCACTGCATGAGGCAAATGGTGGTCACACCAGATATTGACTTTTTTTTTGGACCCCCCTGACCCGGACCCCCCCAATACAGTAAAACTGCACATTTTAGAGTGGCCTTTTATTGTGGCCAGCCTAAGGCACACCTGTGCAATAATCATGCTGTCTAATCAGCATCTTGATATGCCACACCTGTGAGGTGGATGGATTATCTCGGCAAAGGAGAAGTGCTCACTAACACAGATTTAGACAGCTTTGTGAACAATATTTGAGAGAAATAGGCCTTTTGTGTACATAGAAAAAGTCTTAGATCTTTGAGTTCAGCTCATGAAAAATGGGGGCAAAAACAAAAGTGTTGCGTTTATAATTTTGTTCAGTGTATGAAGCATATTTAATGCATGGGGGACAATGGACGCTGCATGTTGTGTGGCTATGTATATTAACTACAATATGGAACCATGTGCTCTAATGGATACTGGAGTAAAATACAAATGTATATAAATGCATTTTATCCTGCTACAGCTACGTTTATTATTTGTTGTACATTTAAGAAGCTGCACTGAATAAAATGTTTTGTATGTTCAGAGCACTCATGACGTTTGATTATGTGTTAGGTGATTCTTCAATACTAACAAAAACAATACTAACAAAGTAAATACAAGAGTAACTGTATGTTGCATGAGACAACAAAATTACATATACAAATCCTCAAAAATCTTTGAATGAAGCATATTCATACTGGAATGAAATATAAAAATATACATTAAATATGTAATATAAAATTAATATTTAAGTATATATATTATATATATATTATATTTTATATATATATATATATACAGTGGGGAGAACAAGTATTTGATACACTGCCGATTTTGCAGGTTTGCCCACTTACAAAGCATGTAGAAGTCTGTAATTTTTATCATAGGTACTCTTCAACTGTGAGAGACGGAATCTAAAACAAAAATCCAGAAAATCACATTGTATGATTTTTAAGTAATTAATTTGCATTTTATTGCATGACATAAGTATTTGATACATCAGAAAAGCAGAACTAAATATTTGGTACAGAAACTTTTGTTTGCAATTACAGAGATCATACGTTTCCTGTAGTTCTTGACCAGGTTTGCACACACTGCAGCAGGGATTTTGGCCCACTCCTCCATACAGACCTTCTCCAGATCCTTCAGGTTTCGGGGCTGTCGCTGGGCAATATGGACTTTCAGCTCCCTCCAAAGATTTTCTATTGGGTTCAGGTCTGGAGACTGGCTAGGCCACTCCAGGACCTTCAGATGCTTCTTACGGAGCCACTCCTTAGTTGCCCTGGCTGTGTGTTTTGGGTCGTTGTCATGCTGGAAGACCCAGCCACGACCCATCTTCAATGCTCTTACTGAGGGAAAGAGGTTGTTGGCCAAGATCTTGCGATACATGGCCCCATCCATCCTCCCCTCAATACGGTGCAGTCGTCCTGTCCCCTTTGCAGAAAAGCATCCCCAAAGATTGATGTTTCCACCTCCATGCTTCACGGTTGGGATGGTGTTCTTGGGGTTGTACTCATCCTTCTTCTTCCTCCAAACACGGTGAGTGGAGTTTAGACCAAAAAGCTCTATTTTTGTCTCATCAGACAACATGACCTTCTCCCATTCCTCCTCTGGATCATCCAGATGGTCATTGGCAAACTTCATACGGGCCTGGACATGCGCTGGCTTGAGCAGGGGGACCTTGCGTGAGCTGCAGGATTTTAATCCATGACGGCGTAGTGTGTTACTAATGGTTTTCTTTGAGACTGTGGTCCCAGCTCTCTTCAGGTCATTGACCAGGTCCTGCCGTGTAGTTCTGGACTGATCCCTCACCTTCCTCATGATCATTGATGCCCCACGAGGTGAAATCTTGCATGGTGCCCCAGACCGAGGGAGATTGACCGTCATCTTGAACTTGTTGCCTTCTCACCAAACTACTTGTCTATTGTCCTGTAGCCCATCCCAGCCATGTGCAGGTCTACAATTTTATCCCTGATGTCCTTACACAGCTCTCTGGTCTTGGCCATTGTGGAGAGGTTGGAGTCTGTTCGATTGAGTGTGTGGACAGGTGTCTTTTATACAGGTAATGAGTTCAAACAGGTGCAGTTAATACAGGTAATGAGTGGAGAACAGGAGGGCTTCTTAAAGAAAAACTAACAGGTCTGTGAGAGCCGGAATTCTTACTGGTTGGTAGGTAGGCAAATACTTATGTCATGCAATAAAATCCAAATGAATTATTTAAAAATCATACAATGTGATTTTCTTGATTTTTGTTTTAGATTCCGTCTCTCACAGTTGAAGTGTACCTATGATAAAAATTGCAGACCTCTACATGCTTTTTAAGTAGGAAAACCTGCAAAATCGGCAGTGTATCAAATACTTGTTCTCCCCACTATATATATATATACACACTATATTGCCAAAAGTTTTGGGACGTCTGCCTTTAGAACTTTAATGACATCCGATTCTTAATCCGTAGGGTTTAATATGGAGTTGACCCACCCTTTGCAGCTATTACAGCTTCAACTCTTCTGGGAAGGCTTTCCACAAGGTTTAGGAGTGTGTTTATGGGAATTTTTGACCATTCTTCTAGAAGCGCATTTGTGAGGTCAGGCACTGGTGTTGGACGAGAAGGCCTGGCTCGCAGTCTCCGCTCTAATTCATCCCAAAGGTGTTCTGTCGGGTTGAGGTCAGGACTCTGTGCAGGCCAGTCAAGTTCCTCCACACCAAACTCGCTCATCCATGTCTTTATGGACCTTGCTTTGTGCACTGGTGCGCAGTCATGTTGGAACAAGAATGGGCCATCCCCAAGCTGTTCCCACAAATTTGGGAGCATGAAATTGTCCAAAATGTCGCATTAGACCAAACAAAACATGGTCAGGTCAAAGTGTCTGAGTTATTTTGGTCCCAAATTTTTATCAATTTTACTGTTAATCCACTATATGAAGAAGTTTTGGGTATAATATGTCACAGTTTACTTTATTTTGCTATCCTCACTTACATAAATGAACTATAGTGTCCTGAACCCACTAGTAAAAAATTATATCTGGCGTCTGAATAATTTTTGGTTTGACTGTATATTATTGTTTGCATGTTTAATAACACCATTTAATTAATAGTAATATTAACTGACATATAATGACAACAGTAGCAAATAACTTAACATAAAGTTAAGTTAATAACTTAACTTTAAATTATGAATTTGTAGTTCTGTACCAGTTTGTCAGTGAAACTCTTTACAGCCTTTAAATATGCAGACTGTGACATTCAGAACTCTTCAAGAACATACTCAATGTTCATTTTGGCACTGCGGTGCATAAACAGTGGTGAATTCATCTGAATTTAAACCATAACTCGTGAATAAACATCAGGTGCAAGCACGGTTAGATTTTTAAGTAGATAGTTCTACCTGTTTTTGTATTCATGAATTCATATTGATGAAGATGCTGTGAATGAAGAAATTGATTTTGTTGTGCTTTGCTTCACTGGAGTGGTGTAATGAAACCTTGATAATGTCTAATGCCTATGGGGACGCCATTGGAAAACCATCTACTGTTGTTTAATGTACTGTAAATGGGCATGATATAGGCCTCATTTAAAGGCCATATGATCAAACCATTAAATAATGTATATAGGGACATTTTAATGGAAAAGCACTGAAAATAAAAAAGGCAAGTTGGCCTTGCTTGCTTGTGTTTTCAAGATGTTTAAAATGCAAGCAAGCATTTGAGACAGACCAATATAGTTTAAAGCAGCAGAAGAAAATACAATGACAGAAAATAGCTTCAACTTTAATTGTTTTTGCCTGTCATATACCAAAGAAAAATTAAAAAACATCAATACAATTGTAATAAATTGACTCCAAAACTATAGGAAAACTCATGCACTCATTCAAGCACACAGGAAGGACACTTCAAGAATACATAATGTGCCTCAATAAGCTCCTTGGGCGAATCTGGGATGGTTACATCATCACTAAGGCCATGAAGTCCTATGTTAATATTTTATAACCTGAAATTAATTTTGAATGAACTGGGCTTTCATTCCCAATAAACCCTGTGAGACAGGATTATTTGCCCCTGGGAAAGGTGCTAAAGACTTTGCATTCATTAACATTCTTATGATTAAAACAGCATTACATGTGGTGGAGATGATATGACATCACCTGATTGATGCTTGAACGAGAAGCACAAGCTGACTGATACGGAAGCATGATGTGGGACGGATAGATGTGTAGATACTGAAGAAAGGAAATGAGATGGAGGAATAAAGTTATGATGGACAGCTCAGTGCTGATCTGCTGTTTTAAAATCTGATTCCGAGAGCAGCACTCAGGAAATTGTGCTCTGTGCTGCACCAGTAAATGAAAATAATGAAAGGAGGGAGACCAGACAAGGGTGAGTCTGGACTGAATTGCATGTACGGGCAGCCCCTGCTTTGTGCAGTCATGCATGGTCACTCTAACTCTACCACGGTCAACCCGGACCCTGTAAAGGAAATGCACGGCTCGGTGAGCACCAGCTTCTTAAAAGAATTTTATTGGCTATACTGTGGGAAATATTAAGTTCTAATATGACTTCTTACATAACACTGGCAAACCTGCAGATACTAGAAAGTATAGTTGCAAGTCTGTGTTTATATTTACAGTACAGCGTGTGCTGGAGCAGATTTGAGCGTGAAGTTCCCATCTGTTTTGGTGTGTGTGTGTGTACTGTGAGTACTGCCTCGCAGGCTCTGATGCTGATGGAGTGCAGAAGAAAGGCGGGGCTGACAGCCTGTATCATCACTGGTTGCCATGGAATCAGGGAGGATGGGCTTTCAGTGGTTACAGGGACTCTTTAAAACCCCCTTTATATATATATATATATATATATATATATACACATACACACACGCATATGATACATATACACATATGATGAATGTGTATGCATCTACGCTTTCGATTTTGAATGTCTGGTCAGAAAATAAGTTTATAGTCATATTTTATTCTATGTGTCATAAAAGCGTTGAGTTAGCCATCAGAAGAATCTGGAAGCTTATAGCTTTTATCTTAAATGGAGAGAGCAAGTTAAAAATGCATGTAAAAAAATCAAATTGTGTGTGTTTATGGGTTTGTTTTATGCATCTTTTAAAAGCTTGGTAATGTACAGTTTCTTGTCGTACTCTTCCTCTCTTTCTCTATCCATTGGGATTTATACATACGCACACATACAATCGTGCACATATGCTGGCAGACACCTCAAATGTAGCTCCGCCCCAAGGGACGTCGCCAGAATCGTTTTTTTTTTTTTTACTGAGGCACAGCCCCAAGGTGAACAAAAGCTCACAAAATATAGTTACACATGGACTGTCAGTGAAAAAATGACAAAAATATTTTGCGACAATTTTATATCTAAACAGTCAAGAATACAGAGTTTAAATTAGACATGAAACAGAAGTTGCGATAGACTTTTCTTTCTTATTGTTATGTATGTCAGAGTGAAGCTGCTTAACGAATGAGAAAAAATTTAGGGAGGGACTTGATTTTGTCCATTGGGAATTGGTTGGACCGTTGGATGGGTGTTGCTTGCCTTTGCAGTGATCTCATGTGAGTGACTTGCTGTCTTGCCCTCGCAACAGTAAACACAAAGAAGAGTATGCGAGTACTTCTAGTATTCTAACACTGAACACAGCGCAAGCCTTGCTGTCGGATTTGTAAACAAATGACTCTTATGAACTGGTTCTAATGAGTCATTCAAAATCAAGGGCATCGCATAAACATTTTTCAGTAGCAGTAATAACATTAAGTGACATGGCATCTTATGCGCAGAAGCCATTGGCATGTGCAGCTTTGTTTAGTGGCACATCTGGTTTTCAATGGCATATGCCACTAAAATTGTCATGCATAAGCCCCAGTGTAATACTGCTGTGCCCTATAAATACTTGGCCTACTGATAAATGCTTGTCTGACAATGGAGATTATCGTATACGAACCTGATAATGACTTTCCATGATAATATTTTAGCAATCATGTCATGCAACACGATAAAGCTGCTCTTTATTGCGCATGCAGCATGTGAACGAGAAACACATTCTGTACTGTAGGTAAATAAAATGTATATCCATATATCCAAAACAGTATCGAAAAAAGATTTTTGATGGGCGGCCCACTTATGGAAGGCTAGAAACGCTTCTGGTCAAAATTAATCACATAATCTCAAATTCGTTTAAAATAATGAGATTATTGTTTGAAATAGTGAGATTCAGTTTGTAACATGTTGGAACCGTAATCAACACAACATCTGTAGTGATAAAAGCAAACCTCTAGAGCAAAAATGACAGCTTGATGATGCCATTTCATTTCATGATGTCATTCTAATGAAATGGGAACATAGTGAACATGAGACCAAATGGAAAGCAGTTGAACATGAATACAAAGAGGAGAATGCAAAAGCCAACTCCTTTTAAAGAAATATAGACAGGAACTTCGGTTTGTATTGCGGTTTGTAAATATAAGAGGTCCATGCATCATTTTTCTGCCGAAGCCGTAGCCGTGTTTACCACTGTGCACTGTGAAATATACTGCCATAGATTATCTGACATGACAGGCCAAATTAATGTCTATCGGTAATCATGCATGTGAACCTTTGCCTTGCCCTGTATAATTAACGACAATGAGGCTCATGAGATTTGTGACGGGATAATGAAGTCCAGAGATGAATACAGAGGATATGATTCAATATAATACACAAATCACTGACATTATGGATTTAACTATGGCAAATACATTGATTGCTTTGTGATGTATTGAAGTATTGAAAGTAGATGTTAGGGGAAAACCTACGACCACCTCTTTTTGAAATGCTTATATTTTTCAAAATCCAGCCTATATAAATTATATATATATATATATATATATATATATATATATACACTCACCTAAAGGATTATTAGGAACACCTGTTCAATTTCTCATTAATGCAATTATCTAATCAACCAATCACATGGCAGTTGCTTCAATGCATTTAGGGGTGTGGTCCTGGTCAAGACAATCTCCTGAACTCCAAACTGAATGTCAGAATGGGAAAGAAAGGTGATTTAAGCAATTTTGAGCGTGGCATGGTTGTTGGTGCCAGACGGGCCGGTCTGAGTATTTCACAATCTGCTCAGTTACTGGGATTTTCATGCACAACCATTTCTAGAGTTTACAAAGAATGGTGTGAAAAGGGAAAAACATCCAGTATGCGGCAGTCCTGTGGGCGAAAATGCCTTGTTGATGCTAGAGGTCAGAGGAAAATGGGCCGACTGATTCAAGCTGATAGAAGAGCAACTTTGACTGAAATAACCACTCGTTACAACCGAGGTATGCAGCAAAGCATTTGTGAAGCCACAACACGCAGAACCTTGAGGCGGATGGGCTACAACAGCAGAAGACCCCACCGGGTACCACTCATCTCCACTACAAATAGGAAAAAGAGGCTACAATTTGCACGAGCTCACCAAAATTGGACAGTTGAAGACTGGAAAAATGTTGCCTGGTCTGATGAGTCTCGATTTCTGTTGAGATATTCAGATGGTAGAGTCAGAATTTGGCGTAAACAGAATGAGAACATGGATCCATCATGCCTTGTTACCACTGTGCAGGCTGGTGGTGGTGGTGTAATGGTGTGGGGGATGTTTTCTTGGCACACTTTAGGCCCCTTAGTGCCAATTGGGCATCGTTTAAATGCCACGGCCTACCTGAGCATTGTTTCTGACCATGTCCATCCCTTTATGACCACCATGTACCCATCCTCTGATGGCTACTTCCAGCAGGATAATGCACCATGTCACAAAGCTCGAATCATTTCAAATTGGTTTCTTGAACATGACAATGAGTTCACTGTACTAAAATGGCCCCCACAGTCACCAGATCTCAACCCAATAGAGCATCTTTGGGATGTGGTGGAACGGGAGCTTCGTGCCCTGGATGTGCATCCCACAAATCTCCATCAATTGCAAGATGCTATCCTATCAATATGGGCCAACATTTCTAAAGAATGCTTTCAGCACCTTGTTGAATCAATGCCACGTAGAATTAAGGCAGTTCTGAAGGCGAAAGGGGGTCAAACACAGTATTAGTATGGTGTTCCTAATAATCCTTTAGGTGAGTGTATATATATATATATATAAAATGTTTTATATGTTTGTTTTTATTTTTTAATTATTTATTTTAATTAATTTTTTTATGATTTAATTAATAGCTTTTCACTAAACTCACAAAAACTTTGATAACTTTGATTTTCTCTTTGTATTTTTATATCAATATGGTACAAGATTATCCTATTCAAATCAATGTGAAAAACGAGTTCAGTCAAAAGTAATCTAAAAGTAATCAAAAAGTAGTCTGATTATATTAATTTAAATGTGTAATGTAATAGATTACGTTACTAGCTACAATTTTTGTCATGTAATTTGCAATCAGTAACCAACTACAATTTGTAAGTAATGTATTAAAATTAATATTATATTAAATTATTAATAATAATGTACTCATCTGCCCTCTATAATGTAATGCATGGTTTTAACTATTATGATTAATTATGATTAGATTTTGATAAACTATACACAGCATATCATGTAACTAATTTAATTACATTTTCGATCGATCTTAAACATAACTGTAGCATAGCAAACACTGTCAACTCAGATGGGTTTTTCAGATCAACTTGCCATTCTCAGAGCTGAAGATCTTTTCTCATCGACTGGTTTGCTGGCTCATTAGAGAGTGTGATATGCAGCTCTATCTCTGTCAGGTACGAGCCAATTTCAGAGCCAGTCATTCTGTGATGAGAACAAGGAGCACTATTAATGAAAGCCTTCCTCACATACATCCTGTGAACTTAATCAGCCAAGGCTAATAATAGAACCTGCACCATCTATCCTGACGAGCAGTTTTAAAAAAAAATTGAACCTTTTGAAATAGTCTCAATTTCTGTCAGCAGGCTCTCAGCATGTGAACTGATAGCTTCCATCTAAGTCAATATTAATTAAATTCTGTCATTTAACAATATTTTAAAGTGCCACAAAATTTTTATGTGAATATTACTTATATTTAGTACATTTTGGGACCCCAATCACTGTCAAATTCTTCCTATAGCTGACCTGCACAGGAGGTATTTTGGTCCATTCCTCTGCACAAGCTGTTTCATAAATATTTTGGGATATCTTGCATATTTTTGGGATGCCTCAAATGGCCTTGAATAGAAATCATGCCACAGCATTTCAATGAGATTGAGGTCAGGACTCTGACCTGACCATTCTAATATATGGAATTTCCTCTGTTTGAACCCACTCTGATGGTAAATGTATTCCTTTGTTTAGGAAAAGACATATCGCATGACCCACTTTCTTTAAAGTTTCAGATCACAAACTTCCTGGCAATGTGCTATCCAACTGGAACAATATTCTGCAGATCCATAGATTTCTCTCTCTAGGGTACAATGTCATTTAAAGAAACCTTTGACATGTCCTTACACTGACCTTTTAAAGGACAGCCACTGATGCTAAATTTCTTCTATTTGTAATCAGTCTGCTTCAATTGGGACTGATGGAGCCCCAAGTCTTCAGACACCCTCTTGTAACCTTTTCCAGACTAATGAACCTGTACAATTCTTCCTCTGTGGTTCTCTGAAATCTCTTTAGGTCATGCCACATTACACAAAATTCAGTGGTAAAGAGCAGATAACCAAATATATAGGGCAGGATAAGCATGTGATTGGAACACCTTATTTATTAGCCAATTTATTAGCTTGAATAATAATAATAATAATAATAATAATAATATGGCAATATTTTTGTCTAGTTTGGTACGTAAGAATCTTAAACTTTTAAAATGTTTCATCAACATTTACTTATAATTGTTAAGTTCATGAGGCAGATACAGTAATATTGTATATTGTATGTAGATACAGTAATACTCCACTAATATTGGCACCCTTGGTAAATATTAGCAAAGGCGACAGTGAAAAGAAATCTGCATTGTTTATTCTTTTGATCTTTCATTAAAAAAAAAAAATCATAAAATTCTAACCTTTCATTGAAGTAAAACAATTTGGGGGGGATCACATTATGAAATAAATGTTTTTCTCTAGTTCACATTGGCCAGAATTATTGGCACCCAATTATTGCAACATCCTTTTCCCAAGATAACAGCTCCGAGTCTTCTTCTATAATGCCTGATGAGTTTGGAGAATCAGAGACCATTCCTTCATACAGAATCTCTCCAGATCCTTCAGATTCCCAGCTCTTCTCTTCAGTTCACCCCACTCATTTTCTATAGGGTTCAGGTCAGGGGACTGGGATGGTCATGGCAGAAGCTTCATTTTGTGCTCGGTGACACATTTTTGTGTTGATTTTGATGTTTGTTTTGGATCATTGTCCTGATGGAAGATCCAACCACGGCCCATTACAAGATTTCTAGCAGAAGCGTCAGGTTTTGATTTTTTATCTGTTGGTATTTGCTAGAATCTATGATACCATGTATCTGAACAAGATGTCCAGGACCTCCAGCAAAAAAATAGGCCCACAACATTCCAAGATCCAGCAGTATTTGTAACTGTAGGCATGGGGTACTTTTTATCCCTGTTTGCACCAAACCCACCTGGTGGGTTTGCTGCCAAAAAGCTCTTTTTTTAGTTTCATCTGACCACAGAACCAGGTCTCGATTGAAGTTCCAGTCGTGTCTGACAACTGAATGTGCTGGAGGCACACTTGTTTTTGGATGAGCGAAGAGGATTTTTCTAGAATCCCTCCCAAACAACTTGTGGTGAAGTAAGGGTTGTTTGATCATTTTTTTTAGGCTTTCTGACCCCAAGACTCAACTAATCTCTGCGATTCTCCATCTGTGATCCTTGGAGAGTCTTTGGCCACTCAAACTTTCCTCCTCGCCGTGCATTAAGACAATATAGACACACGTCCTCTTTCAGGCAGATTCGTAACATCTTTAGTTGATTGGAACTTCTTAATTATTGCCCTGATGGTGGAAATGGGAATTTTCAATGCTTTAGCTATTTTCTTAAAGCCACTTTCTATTTTGTGAAGCTCAACAATCTTTTGCTGCACATCAGAACTATTCTTTGGTTTTACTCATTGTGATGAATGATTAAGGGAATTTGGCCTTTGTGTTTCCTAATATTTATACTCCTGTGGAGCAGGAAGTCATGGCTGGACAATTTCATTTCCTAGTCACCCTGGTGTGCTAAAAACATACATATGAATGGGAATATACTTCAGAGATATTTTACTCATAAGAATGTCTGGAGTGCCAGTAATTGTGGCTATGCATTAGAGAAAAACATGTATTTCATATTGTGAGTTTCCCCCCACTTTTAATTGTTTTACTTCAATGAAAAACATTTTTTGAACGAAAGATCAAAAGAATAAACAATGCAGATTTATTTTCATAGCCGCCTTTGCTCATATTTACCAAGGGTCCCAATATTAGTGGAGGGCACTGTATATATTTAAAAACAATGAGAAGTTGATGATAAGTGATCACTGAAAGCAATGAAACATAAAATGAAAGATTTACACCATTAGATAATTAAAGTCATTTGCCTCTGTAACATTGTGGGTACTGCTTGGATTATAGCTGTAATCACTGTATTAAATAGGTAAGTGGGTTAACTGACTCTTGACAAAAACAATATACTCAAAGAAGATTCAGATATAGTACGACCTAGACATCCTAATACTTCTATTTTTTTCATACCTTTGCACACCATGACCTTTGGATGCTGCCAAGCCCAAGTTACATTGTTTCACGTTTGAACAAATACTGACACCTGGTGGCAATACTTTCATGCAACATTTACAACAAATTTAAACAAATTAAATAACAATATCAACATTGCACCTATAAAAACACACAACTTGGGATGCAAAATACTTCTATATAGTATCTTTCTTATAAAACACACACTGAGTTCCTGTCTCTTCATATATGGTTTTGCATGGATAGTACTTTCATATCCAGGGCTTTCAGGGAGTACAGTGCACCACAAGAACTGAAGTCTTATTACCTCTCTGTAGTGAAGCCCTTTGGGTCATTGTGGGGGTACCAAAATTGTCTGGGCTGTCAGGTGGAGAGGTAGCACCATATGACCCCATAGGGATGCAGTCCTGTTGAGCACCACCTTCTTCTGTGTGAAGGGTGAGATGGGCTGGAGGTTCTGGACCGCATCTTACTAAAGCTATAAAGCACCTGTAGAACTGGCAATGAATTCAGAATTGACAGTAATACAAGGAATAAGGAAATAAAATACACCTATAAGAAGCACATACCTGATTATTGAACAGAACGTAGACAATGGGATTCAAAACAGTGCTGCTCTTTGCTAGTATGGACAACACGATGCTGGCTGTGGGGCTGACAATGTCAACGCTGAATGTGCCAAGCAATGCCATGACCCCGTACGGCATCCAACAGAGCAGGTAACAGGACACCATGGAAACCACCATCACAAGCACGTGCGTTTCCCTCCTCTGTGCAGCTGTGTGATTGAACCTCTTAGCAACCTGTGGGTTGAGGAGACACGCTTTGAGGTTTGCTTTTCAAGAAAAACACCATCAAGCCTTACATTTGCGTCTGGTTTAAAAACGCCACATGGCGTCAATGCTCTAGAATGTTTGACTGTATTTTCATTGATGAATCATTATGTATTTATTTATTTACATTTTTAGTTTTGATTTGCAAAGCTTTTGTTAAGGCCTACAAGAATTTGCACATTTACATGCTAAAACGCTCAAATCTGATCCAGCTGTGCATGTAATTCACCATAGCCATTTAAAGGGATAGTTCACCCAAAAATGAGAATTCTGACATCATTTACTAACCCTCCTGTCATTCCAAACCCATAAGCCTTTGGTTAATCCTCTGGAAAAAAAAAAGAGATATTTTTAATGAAACCTGAGAGGTTTCTGTCCCACCACTGAAAGTCCAGGTAACCAAAACTTAGGTCATAAAGGCATCGTAAAATGAATCTATATGAATAAAGTGGTTTAATCCAAGTGTTGTGAAGATATACACTCACCTAAAGGATTATTAGGAACACCATACTAATACTGTGTTTGACCCCCTTTCGCCTTCAGAACTGCCTTAATTCTACGTGGCATTGATTCAACAAGGTGCTGAAAGCATTCTTTAGAAATGTTGGCCCATATTGATAGGATAGCATCTTGCAGTTGATGGAGATTTGTGGGATGCACATCCAGGGCACGAAGCTCCCGTTCCACCACATCCCAAAGATGCTCTATTGGGTTGAGATCTGGTGACTGTGGGGGCCATTTTAGTACAGTGAACTCATTGTCATGTTCAAGAAACCAATTTGAAATGATTCGAGCTTTGTGACATGGTGCATTATCCTGCTGGAAGTAGCCATCAGAGGATGGGTACATGGTGGTCATAAAGGGATGGACATGGTCAGAAACAATGCTCAGGTAGGCCGTGGCATTTAAACGATGCCCAATTGGCACTAAGGGGCCTAAAGTGTGCCAAGAAAACATCCCCCACACCATTACACCACCACCACCAGCCTGCACAGTGGTAACAAGGCATGATGGATCCATGTTCTCATTCTGTTTACGCCAAATTCTGACTCTACCATCTGAATATCTCAACAGAAATCGAGACTCATCAGACCAGGCAACATTTTTCCAGTCTTCAACTGTCCAATTTTGGTGAGCTCGTGCAAATTGTAGCCTCTTTTTCCTATTTGTAGTGGAGATGAGTGGTACCCGGTGGGGTCTTCTGCTGTTGTAGCCCATCCGCCTCAAGGTTGTGCGTGTTGTGGCTTCACAAATGCTTTGCTGCATACCTCGGTTGTAACGAGTGGTTATTTCAGTCAAAGTTGCTCTTCTATCAGCTTGAATCAGTCGGCCCATTCTCCTCTGACCTCTAGCATCAACAAGGCATTTTCGCCCACAGGACTGCCGCATACTGGATGTTTTTCCCTTTTCACACCATTCTTTGTAAACTCTAGAAATGGTTGTGCGTGAAAATCCCAGTAACTGAGCAGATTGTGAAATACTCAGACCGGCCCGTCTGGCACCAACAACCATGCCACGCTCAAAATTGCTTAAATCACCTTTCTTTCCCATTCTGACATTCAGTTTGGAGTTCAGGAGATTGTCTTGACCAGGACCACACCCCTAAATGCATTGAACCAATTGCCATGTGATTGGTTGATTAGATAATTGCATTAATGAGAAATTGGACAGGTGTTCCTAATAATCCTTTAGGTGAGTGTATATCACTTTATATGATGAACATATTTAATTTAGGCTTTTATTTATTTCTAAACAATGATTGACACATACACACGTGACACAAGCATACACAAGCTTCTGTGTTTACAATATGTGATGCACTCTATGTATGTGTGTTTATATTTGAATAAAAGCCTAAATTAAATCTGTTCATCATATAAAGCAATCATATCTCTTCACAAGACTTGGATTAAACCATTCAATTTAAATTGATTTATTTTACGACGCCTTTATGACATTTTTGAATCTTTTATGTTTTGGTTACGTAGACTTTCATTGGAGGGACAGAAACCTCTCAGGTTTCATTTAAAAAGTCTTGTGGGTTTGGAATGACATGAGGGTAAGTAAATGACTTTTTTTTTTGGATGAACTAACCCTTTGAGAAGGACTTTGGTTCTGGACAGTGGAATGAAAAATGATTAATTTATGGCAAACAAACATTTGGCTAGAAAGATCGATGAGTCTATCTAAATCACTGCTTCCACTCTCACTCTCTCTCTTTCAACCTTTTCCTCTTTCACTCCTCCCTCACCCCATGAATTGCAATGAGGATCTTCCCATAGCAGTAGACCATGAGAAGAAGAGGCAGGAGCAGGCAAAAGACAAAGAGGCAAATGACGTAAGAACTTGTTTCCGGGGAGCGATGGTTCCACTGGACTGAACAGGTGGTGCCGGGACCCTCAGGACCATAGCTGCTCCAGCCGAAGAGTGGTGGCACTGTCCACGCGAGAGAGTACAGCCAGCAGCCTGTAATGAAGAGCCAGGCCTTCCTATAGTCAGACACATCCGCTTTTGAGCAGCAGAGGATGGTGTTGTAACGCTCATATGACAGTACAGCAAGGGATACCAGTGAAACAATACCTGTTGATATTGGATAAAGAGACAAATCAATTAGGCCTACATGATTATCAACTACATTTTTTTTTTTATTGTAATAGAAAATAATTTTGTTTTATTGATATTTTTTATTTTATATCTATTTGACAGGTTGGTGAATTTCACTGAGAAATCAGACTTCAAATTTACACAACTTGCATTTTAGAATCTACACTCTTAAGAAAAATGGTTCTAAACAGTACCAAATTAGGGTTCTTTGTCTTGTAACAATAGCAGGACCCACTTTGGTGCTAAACAGAACCCTTTTTATAAGGTTCCATAAAGAACCATCATTTGAAAGTGTTATATAGGACCTTGATAGTGTTATAAATAACCTTTTTAATAATAGTTTATTTTCATTAATATTAGCATCTTCATATTATTAAAATTTTATATATTATTTATGAATATTGTTTTTAGTCCTCTATCTGCTTGGTCTTATATATTGTTGCCTCTATTTGGGTTTTACATAAAATAATAAAGAAAATGCACAACAGCATTCTGTGTCAATTAGGTACTTTTATTTTTTATTGACATGGCAAATTGTAGCAAAAATGGCAGTGCTCCAACAACAGTTGATAGTAGAATACATTAATAAATAAAAAATTGACATTGAACATGATATAGATGTAATGAAGACCAAGTTCCAGTGAAATATCTTCACAATCCTCTACATGTCTTTACGTCCTTTATTATGTGTATTCTGAGTGGCAGTTTCTCTCAGATGATGAGGTTATGGTATGTGATAACATCTGAAATACACGATTGAGTTTAGAGTTACAGTTTGTCTGTACATTTGATGATGTAAAAACAATTATGTTTATGAAGGCCAAAATTAGCAAAAATGAACAGTATGTGAGCAATTTACTGTGTTAAAATGAAAAAGTGATATAAAGTCATGGGATAGCTTTAATGTTTTTTGTCTGGGTATGGGCATAAAGTAATAATTTAAAAAAATCTAACAATATGAATCATACATTCTCTGTTACTTACTTTGTTTGTGGAGAAAAGATGATGAGTATCCTTAACTGAACAGAGCTGCTCACACTTACATGTTCCGTTAAAGAGAAAAAGACATGATTGGTAGGAAACCAGTTACAATTTTTAAAGTTAAAATTTATAGACAGATTAAGAAAAAAATTATTTAGGCCTACCTGTCGAGAGTGTGCTGACAGTCAGTTTGTGTAGTTGTATAGCTGAGCTTGAGAAAATCAGTAATGAGGTGGCTTTGACAGTTACAGATTTGAAAAACAAAAAGGCGGGAATAAAGAACCCAAAACTCTAACACAAAGAACCATTTCAGCAGGACGATACAGTTCTAAATTGAACTGTTAGTACGTGTAAAGAACCAACCCTTTCATGCATGGTGTCCACATTTGTGGACAGTTAATTTAACTCCATTTAGGTTTCATTTATCATGGTCATTTTCTCCAAACCACTTGAGGGCAGTGTCAGTAGATTGACAGCAGTATTGTAACAGTGGCTACTGTCTTGTATTCCAAATATTCATTGCTTGGTGACATCATTAATCCAAGATGGCTGACAGTGATAGCCATGAGCCAAATGCCCCAGGCATATCTGTGAAAAACTTTTATATAAGGAGGTCAATTTAGCTAAAAAAAAAAAAAAAAAAATTAGTATGTAAAGTATGATGAATATGTTAGTATTTTATAAACTAAAATTTAGTTTTTATACACCAAAAACTAACTGTCCACATATGTGGACGTCATGCAACAGTGGAGTCAGATTGCATAAAGTCTGATTTCTGTAACCTGCTAGTATAGTATAGTATAGTATAGTATGTGCCAGCAAAGCCCAGCCCATATTGCTACTAGGTTTCCGCATATATGTAACTACCGTTATAGTTCTAATATGTGTTTTATTGTTGTTATATTGTAATATTAATGTTTTTAATAACTGAGCTAATATACATAGCATAACATGCCATAATAAAAACACAATGTTCCATATTGTCATCTGTGGCTTTATGTCCCATTTTACAGTTAAATAATTTTTAAATAAAACAGAATTTTGTAAAAATGAAAATGGATTTCAATTTTAGCATCATATTAAAGTAATAAAAAGAATCTTAAAAAAAAATCTAGATAATGTTTTCCATAATTCATGCATTAAAGGGTTAAAGAACCATATTTTTTAGAGTGTAGTAAAACACTGTTTCCTTACAAAAATGTACCTTGATAACCATGGTTTCTGCCATATTCTCTTTTTTTTAAAATTTTTATTAAACCATGTACAAACGTAATACAAATCTACATCGCACAACAGAACAGAACAAAACACGTTTACAAAAAATATACAGCGCGATCAGCGTAGTCTGATTCACGAACAAATGACTCTTATGAAGTGATTCTTTTTAGTGAATTAAAAACATATAATCAAGTCAAGACACGGCTTTATATAAAGTGTTTTTCAAAACCTCGGCTGTTTCAAAACAACTTCACAGTAATAAAGATGAAAATAACAATCAATGATGCAAACTTCATCAGTCGAAGCTGGTAATGAACCAATCTGACAATGAAAAATGAAGTGGTTCTGAACCGCATGCTACTATTGAAATGAACCTAAACTCAGTAGCCTAATGTGTTGCATATTTTCTATATGTTTTTATTTTTTTGTAATCAGTAGAATATTTTAGTTTATTAAATCTCAGGCTTACCGAACAGTGCGTTGGCAAAACCATACCACCTGCAGCCGTGAACTCCCGTCAGCCACCGGCCGTATACAGACGCGGCGAAACTTAAAGGTGTGCCAAAGATACAAACAAGCATGTCGCTCACACAGATGTTCAGCAGTATTAAATTGATCGGAGTCCTCAGGATATGAAAGCGGGCGAAGACCAAAAGAACAATAAAGTTATTTAGGAAACCGAAAACAAAGATTATTCCTAAACACACTGCCACTACAGTGTATCCCGTGCGGCTGAATCCGGGCTGATCTGGAGTCGGTGTGTCCAGATGGCTGCCGTTCTCTGAGGACTCTCTGAGGAACATACAATAGCGGACAGTAACCATAGTAGACTGAAAAGAGCACACCTGTATGCTGGAATCGAGAAGCTTAAGAATGAGAAAGTTAGTTGCACTCTCAGGTTCTTTAAATACCCTGTAGACCCACAGTCACAGATCCCGGTCATAGTGCCCCCCTCCTCATCAGAACGCGACCCTCCCGTCTTTAATCAGCTATCAGCATAAACGCCACTCTAGCGCGCTTATCCTCATAGTATGGCAAGCCAATTGTTTCTTAAAACGAATAAATATTTTTATGTCACTAGTTTTTTTTTTTTTTTTTTTTTTAATTATTAGTAAGAAATCCAGTAGTGACCAGTCCGGGCCTTTTATAGTTGAATTTCACTATTCAGTTCTACACTGTAAAAAATAAAATGAAAAATATACGAACATTCTAAAATGCTTAACGTGAAAAATGCTTAACATCGCTTAATGTACTAAGAAAGTGATATTAAAAGACCAAATTCTGTACACACCATACTAATAAAGTATACTATGTACAGAAAAGCAGAAGAGCCCAGAATATGAACAAAACTCATTTAATTAGGCCTACGCGTTAAGCGGTTTCCTCCCACAGAAAACCAAGAAAACGCTTTCCGTATAGCATCCTTATTCAACTTATGAAAAAAGCGTAACTGGCTTGATGTAGGCCTATCCCTAGAACGTAGCGCCAGCATTTTAAGCTGCGAGAGGCGTTACACTTTCTGCATAATTTGAATACGGAAGGTGGTCTGGCAGAAGCTAGATATTTTACTTTATAAAGTTTTAAATATGGATATTTTTCTTACGCTTCAGAAGGCCTTTATTAACCCCCCGGCGCCGTGTGGAGTACTTTTATGATGGATGGATGCACTCTTTTTAAATTCAAACTCAATGGACCCCGTCACTGCCATTATAAAGCTTGGAAGCGTCAGGATATTTATTAATAGAACTCCAGTTGTGTTCATCAGAAGTCATATACACCTAGGATGGCTTGAGGGTGCGTAAATCATGGGGTAATTTTCATTTTAAAGTGAACTAATCCTTTAATGAGGGTTAATGGACCAACAGTTATAAAAAAGACAAAATTCTTTATACATTATTAATAAAACACAGGCAGGTTTAGTGATTTGCAAAATTATTGGTGTTTACTGAGTTTGGTCTTTTAATACCACTGTCTTAGTACATTAAGCCACGTTAGGTATATTCTTTATGACGGTTTTCTGTGGGAAAAAAAAACGCTTAATGTGTAATTAAACACATTGCGTTCATATTCTGGACTCATCTGCTTTTCTGTACATAGTATGCTTTATTAGTATGGTGTTTACTGAGTTTAATGAGTTTTAGAATGTCCCAACTGGTAATTTTCTGTCAGGACATTATCCCATAATTTTACAGAAATGTCCGTTAACCCTAAAACACAACACAATGCAAAGCGTAATTCAAAATACAGGTAAAATACAAACAAAAAAACAGAGAATTCCTTCGTATTCAGTGCATTGTGCCCTATTTTTACAGACTTTTTTTTGCAGTTGAACTATAGCCATTCTGTCATTACATATAACAAGTAAAAAGGCAAATGTAATTAGTGAGATAAGAAATGTTACTAAATGGGATGGATATTAGTGTCATAAATACATGTAGTTAGTTTAATTAACCTATATACAGTATACTAGTTAAGTTGGAATAGATTGGTAAGACAGTAACTTTAGGAACATTTCGTTTTATTTAGTGAAACTGAAAAAGACACTATTTACTACTGCATTTTATCAAATTATTTAAAAATAAATACTGTTAATATACAAATATACTAGTTTAAAGGAATAAAGGTAAGCATTGGCTTGCCACAATACCCGTATGCATGACCTACTGTATATAGGCCGAGGGTCTTTTGATATATCTAAAAAGTGAACTATTAATAAGGACTGACATATGAGAATGTCTCACATCTACAGAGGTTTCAGACATTGTCTAGTCATTGGGATATATGGTTTCATAGTCCATTTATTAGAGGAAAAACTTTTAACTGCACTGGTCATTTGCTGAATTAAAAAGTTTTAAAATATATAACAGTAAATGTAAGGCTAATGTTTTGCCACCCTTCCTGTTGTTCCTTCCTTCTTGTGTGCCTTAGTGTCTGTAATTCAGTAAACTGCAACAAAAGTCTGCAGTTTTTCTTGGTTGTTCCTCAAATGTGTTGAATGTCACATAACAGATTTACATTTAATGTGCCCCTGTTGTCCTCTTGGTTAGGCATCAGCCTGATTTATTTACTTCATAAGAGAGAAGGAGAATTAGGGCAGATGGGAGAGACTTCAAATGTGCCAACTGCCAAGACATCAATAATCAAATAGTTAGTGAGCATGCTGAAATGAAAAGTTCCACCATCTGGTCCACTATAATGTACCCCTTTTTGCTGTGAGATGAGCATTGCATTTCACATTGTTCACTCAAAATGAAACCTAAATCTAGCTAAGTTCCATTGTTCATATTTACGTTCAGGCCTGCACATTGAATTGTTTATTTTGGACTTATATCCCATTATGCAAGTAAAATGGGTTATGTATTAACTGAGCTTCCTGTAGATTACTGCTAACAGTTTGATCAAGTGAAAAGATCATTAATTTAGTGTTCATTTAAATCTTTATTGAACTAGGGTAAATGCTTTGAGAACATCTCAAATTGCATTTTCTCATTCATTAACAGACTCTAGGGATGTGAGAGGATGATGGGAAAGAGAAAAGCACACAAAACAAGAACACAGTGCACTCTGTTACAAGTTGTGTAGTGCAGCAGGGAAGAGAAGATCCAGGGCTTCCACAAAGACAGCTTTTATTCAAAAACTAAGGCAGAACACGACACACATAAGCATAACAATATCATAACATTCAAGAACGGACCAGGAGTGCTGGGAGTGAGTTCAATATAACGGGAGTGCAAATGATGAGGACCAGGTGCAGGGAATCCGGGGAGAGCGGGAAAGATGATGAGGAAGTGAGTTCAGGTGTGAGACAGGGAGGATTCTGGGAAATGGAGTCCAGGACAGGCGTGGATTGTAACACACACACTGTAAAAAAAAATTCTATGTTGGGGTTATAAACCACTGATTGAACCCAAGAGAGTTAAGCCTTCAGTTTTTATAATGATTCTCATTCTCAAGCCATGGGGTTAAATTGTTACAGTAGTGAATATTTCGTAATGATTTTATATTTAATTTCTGTATTGTCACATATCTTAAAATCTTAGTTACAAAATAAGCTATTCAACATTTCCACCATATTCCCAGTCACACTATGTGGAGCTGTCACAATAGAACCTGCCGTTAAACAACCTCTTACAGTCTATTTAATGATTTAATACACAAATAAAAATTTGAACAATTATAAAAATCTAAATGGTAACTTTAAAAAAAAATGTATCAAACCATTATTTTGGCAAACAAATATTGTAATTGTTAAATTTATAATAAATTATTACAAATAATTATAATTATAAATAAAAAAGTATATTAAACTTATATTTATTAAAAATTTAAATGTATAATATTTATTTAATTTCATAATTATTTATAATATTTGAAAGGCATGTGACAAGTTGCCTCTATAGTATCTAGTATTTTTGCTAGTATGTTTAAAGCTATTCATATGTTGTCCTAAGATCTCCTAAGAATTATTTATCATTTTGCTAAATTTTTTGGAAAATTAGTGGCTCTCTCTTTGTAGTTATGCCCCTTTACGGTTTGTGGACAGGCAAATGAATGACTCTCTTCAACCTAGAGTCTCCCAAGGTGTTATTAGCAGTAATTGCAGTTTTGATGAGATGTGGGAGTAAGTGGGCGTGAAAAGCCATCCTCATGTGCATGTTCATACTCCACATCCCCTGAATACATGCAGAGCAGAGAACACTGCAGCCCTCTCCTGTTGAAGCTGGAAGCATGTAGGAGGACACCAGTAGTGTGGGGGTTTCATATATTTATGAATGAGTGGGAGACGAATCCCCCGTTGGCAGCGTTGCTCAGCAGACATTGTCTCCCACTTCAGAACCTAGTGAAACAGCAGCACATGAGCTCACAAAGATGTGTGGGTGGCCTTGAGTCTTTATTCTCAAAGAAATGTCTCCTTAAACTGCAAATCAATGCTTTAAATTAAATTTCAACTATATTACTGATCTGCCCGCATTGACACTATATGATAATTGAAATGAGCTGGATGACATCACCGTTTTCACCAGAGCGGCTGTACAGCCGAATCAAATTCTGTTGCATTATTTTCCTGTTACCACTGTGAAGCTGCTTTGAAACAACTGGCATTGTAAAAAGCGCTATATAAATAAAGGTGATTTGATTTGATTTTAAACAGGAGAGACAGAATGCAGTTGAGTTTGAAAATCAGTAAATTGCCTATAAAAAAAAAAGTCAAATTTTTAGTGCTGGGCAATCGATTAATCGAGATTAATCACATCCAAAATAAAAGTTTGTGTTTACATAATATATGTTTGTGTACTGTGTGTAATTATTATATATATATAAATACACACTCCTTCATGTATATATTTAAGAAATATTTGCATGTATATACTGTATATATATTTATATAATTTATATATAAATATTTTATATATAATTATAACATATTTTTCTTAAATATATACATGCATGTGTGTGTATTTATGTATACATAATAATTATACACAGTACACACACATATATTATGTAAACACAAACTTTTGCGATTAAATTAAATAAATTAATCACGATTAAACGATTGTCCAGCATTACTAATTTTCTAATAAACTGCTGACCTGCAAAAAAAATCAAATGTCTCGTTTAAAAAGGATATAATGTGTAAAGTAGGTACAAAAGGACAATATTTATGTGGGATTTATTAAACAAAGGGACACATACTCATTCTGAAAATAGACTATGTATACTATTCTTGGAAATAATTGAGGAAATTCATCATAATTGTGCAAAGCATTTAGCTGTTTTGTCATACTCATATATCAAAAGTGAGGGACTGTGACAGGGAAATACATCACAGCTTGAGGGAAAAAGTTTGAAGCAGGTTTTAAGAAAAGCGGTTTGTAAAGATGACATTCAATGACATTTCAACATTTTGAAGAAGTTTATTTTTGGTTTGCTCATGTCAGTTCACTTTCAGCATTGCATGAACTATGCTTTGCCTTCTGTGTAACCTGATCTAAAGAGTCGACGCACTTGTAAATTAGCTTTTGAAGGCTTTTCAGAAAAAAGTAACTATATTAAATGTATATGTTTTGTTAAATGACAATATATCATTGCATTGCGGAAATTACGGTTTACAGTAAAAATATAAACTTTCAAAACAGCATATAATACAAAAAGAAAGTTTAGTAAAACTATTATTGTATTACAAATCATATAAATAGACTTTACTTACTCATTCATCAATTAAACAGCTAAGAGAAGTGAACTATTCCAATCAGGTTTTCTCACTTATGTCCTATTATAAGATAGTTTATTCACATGCTCACGGCTAAAAGAAGCAATTAACTGCCATTCATCTCTGAGGAATGTCTGACACCATGAATATGATGGTTTGAGTCACTTTACCAGATGTCCAAAAGCATTCTTAAGCTTACATAATAATGTAAACACAGGCAGTCTTATGCTGAAAATATATTTTCATTACTGTAAAGCCAGAAATCTCTTCTTCAATACCAGTACAAATCCTTATTGATTTCTGAGACAGGCACACCTGAAAAACACAAAATGATCACAAATAATCTATCACCACATAAACAGACAGAGTTATCATGATGCACTGCATGTTAAGCTGTTAAGCAGTATGTGAAAAGAGTAGCATGTCCCAATTCACTGTATTCATAAAAAGTACCCGGATGACCTCCTACTTGACGTACTAGTTAATAGATGACTTTATAATATATAGAACATACTTTTTTTAGCAGTCATGAAATTAGAATATTAATTATTCAAAGAAGCACCTACTCAGAGGCCACGTACACACTGTAAAGTTTCAGAAGTGACAATCACATTTAAAGCAACTGTACAATTTTTTATGTTGATATATCAGTTTCAAAATCATTCTTATGGTACACTGACTTCTTTCCATGCAGCCCCTCAAAAATCTGTTCTTGGAGTAAGAGGGTACAAAATTCAGCAAAATACTGTAGGGTGGATTGATTTACGGCAGTACCTCACACAATGTCACACCAACATATCAATACGGACATCATGGCAGAGATTGAGGGCACGTTTACACGACAACAATGTATAAAAACAGAATCAAAACGATCCTCTTTCACACGGATCCACGAAAATGACTAAAAACGTTGTATTATGCATGCCAGGCCAGTAGTTGGCGATGTCACTTTGTAAAGAAACACTACTCGCCTATAGACTGAACATGTAATAGCCTACACATGCGTGTGACATCACCATCTAAAAAATGTAGATACAATCTAAAGTATTTGCTCTGGCTCTTGTTTTAAATTATTTTGTTCCATTATTATATTTGTTGATGTCATCTGTTGACGTTGTACAAGCAGAATGTGGCAGTTGGTCGGTGTTGTATTTCCCCCGCCCCTCCTCCACTGTGATTTGTCAGCTGGGTAAAAAGTGACAGTGATGAGCGCTGCGTTTTATCCAAAGTTGAACATCCTTCAACTCTAGGCGACCGGTAAAAAACGCAGAGCGCTCAGCGCTTCAGGGTGAAATAGACACTCAGCGCCTCATTACTCTCCTGGCGTTTTAAAAACGCGGCACTCCCGAGACGCGAGGCGCCTCTCGTTTTCAACTAAAAATGAAATGTTTTGTGCATTTTGGTCATTCATTTCCATGAAAATGCAAACTTTTGAAAACAGGTTTTAAATTGCAAGTTTTTGAAAACGATACAGTAATCGCTTCCGTGTAAACTACTGAATCGTGAATTTGTGAAAATGGTGACGTCATGCGCATGCGCATTACATGTTCAGTCTTAGGCGCTTAGTGTTTCTTTACAAAATGACATCATCAACTGCTGGTCTGGCATGAATAATATAGAATTTTTAGTCGCTTTCACAGATCTGTGTGAACATGGATCGTTTTATCAATGTAGTTGTCTGTACGCAAAAAAAGCAAAGGAAAAACGTTTCCATTTTTAGTACTTCGCTGTTGTGTAAACGTACCCTGAGAGACCATAGAGGTTAAAGTCAGCATTAAACGGAAGCTGCAATAGTCTTTTCTTCACTATTGTGAAAAGGCTTCCCTTTCATGTTCACTCTATGCTGCCATAGCCGTCGCTATGGGAACCACCTTTGGTGGACGAATGTCTGAATGTCTATACCATCACACCATCCTATTGGCTGATAGCGCTTATCACCGCCTGGAGAATAGGTAACGTATGCTTGATATTAGAGTGCTACGCGCTATTTCATCAGATTTTATTCCTTCAGGAAGCGGATTCACTGTTGCCCATAGGAAAGCCTTTTCTCGTGTTCATAGCATCATTTTCAGAGCAGTTTTTCAGTCCTCTTAGCGAACAATGAGCTACAGGAGATGCATCGACCCGTGTGACAGGTTCATCGCAGGAGGAGACACTCATGACAGGTGCGTGCAGTGTTTAGGCCTTCTGTCAACACTGCGATGGCCTGTATTTAAAGTGTTTTGCGCTCGAGGCTCACCTTCTTTCTGAGGAAAGAAGGCCGATTGTCTAACCCCCGCCTCTCCATTTCTGCGGTTGCCGAGGTGCCGCACGAGATGGACGCTTGGGAGCACATGGAGAGTGAGCTGACGGATTATTTTCCCCGTTTCTCTCTGCCCGGCCCGTCAGGCGATCGCGCCGCAGACCCCCTCGTTTTCGTTCGTGATGAAATGCGGCCTACCCCAGAAGCTCGTAACGCGATTTCGTACTCACGCTGTACGAATGGACAGAGTGAGACATTACTCGTGAGACGTTAGTGGCCCCGTTCTGGCCTACTCAGATTTGGTTCTCAGACCTGGTCAGTCTGTTAGTCGGCCCTCCTTGGGAGGTGCCCCTAAAACCAGACCTGCTGACTCTGGCCCAGGGTATGATTTGGCACCCCCGTCCGGACCTGTGGAAGTTGTGGGTGTGGCCCCTGAGCGGGTCGCGTTAATGTATTCTGGTCTCTTGGCTGAGATTACAGATACTATGCTTAACTCTAAACCCCTTCCAAGAGACGCTTGTATGCTCTCAAGTGGAAGTTGTTTGCCTCCTGGTGCAGTCAACGTGACCTGGACCCAGTTCATTGCCCTGTCGGTCGAAAACTGGAGTTTTTGCAGAGTCGCTTTTCGGCAGGGGCAGCTTAAGGTTTATGTAGCAGCCATATCTGCTGAGCATGAGCCTATGGGGGGTGTTTCGGTTGGACGCCACCCCCTGGTTTCCCGTTTCCTGCAAGGGACGAGACGGCTTGGACCTTTCCGCCCTGTGAGCATTCCTTCATGGGACCTTTCCATTGTCCTAGAAAGCTTAGCAAGTGATCCCTTTGAGCCATTGGAGTCAGTATCAGAAAAGTTCTTGACCCTTAAATGGTTCTTTTGGTGGCTCTATCCTCCCTTAAGAGAATTGGGGATTTACAGGCTCTTTCAGTCAGCCCTTCTTGCATGGATTTTGCCCCTGGGTTGGTTAAAGTCTTGTTGCGACCCAGGGCAGGTTATGTTCCTAAGGTCGCTTTGACCCCCTTTCGCTCCCTGCAAATGGTCTTGGAGGCTCGGAGACTGGGAATACTGCGCAGCCTTTTGGCCTCTGCCCGGTGAGGGCGTTGAAGATCTACGTCGACCGTTCATCCCAGTGGCGTAGATCGGAGCAATTGTTTGTAAGTTTTGGCGGTAAAAACAGAGGAGCTGCCATCACCAAACAGAGAACGTCTCATTGGGTGATTGAGGCTATTTCTGCAGCCTATGAGGCGCGTGGCTTGGCTTCGCCTCGCCTCTAGGTGTGCGTGCTCATTCCACCAGAGGAATGGCTTCTTCTCAGGCTCTTTTTAAAGGCTCTTCCCTAGAAGATATTTGTGTTGTGGCAGGATGGTCTTCTCCGAACCCCTTAATCAAATTCTACGGTCTGGACATGAGGATGGCTCCTGGCTCCCAGGTTTTATCTGCTTTCCCCGGTCTTCGAGCTAATCTCAGGTATGTGAAGGCGTTTTGGTATATCTTTCCCATAGCGACGGCTATCGCAGCATATCGTTCCCTACTCAGGGAACCAAGGTTAAATACGTAACTGAGACGTTATCAAACAAGAAAAATTTAGGGCAGGACTTGATTTAGTCCATGGATTATTGGATCATTGTGGTTTGCTGTTGCTGTGATATCATGTGAGTGAAAGGTTGTCCCTCCCTCGCGTCAGTAAACACATCATCAGAGAAGAGCTGATGTTGCAAGTGAGGGGAAGTTAATTTGATTAATGATTATGAGGGCACATGTATTAAAAAAAATAAATAATGATGTGCAGATAAATTATTTATAATACTGCACAAATCCATTAAAAAAGAATAGTCACTCATTTTGTGGTGACTAATATCACTGTTGCAGTGTTTATAAGCTCAAACTCAAATCAATATTTCATGCCAATGTATTTATTGATTTTTGGTGAGTAGCCATTTAATACTGATAATGTACATTTAGCATTGCATTATCCCAAAACAAACCCATCAGGGATATAAAGGCTGATCTAATCACTTGTCTTTATTTTGCGATAAAGACCGGCTGACTGTTCATTATCCCTTAATTAAAGAAGTATTGCCTACTTGCATTAGATGCATCTGTGAACAAACAAGTTACAGTACCTGAATCTAGGCCGATCCTGCTTCCAGAGACATCTTTAAAAGCTGTCCCAGAATTCCACTCTGGTCTGGTATCTGATTTTGAGAAGGGCGAGATCATGATGCCCCCTGTTGGGCGATCCATTTGTAACAGATTCAGGTAAGAGTTGGCGCTGCTGTCAGAAGCCACGGGCTGTTGGTAGAGTATTTGAGGCAGTTCAAAGGCTGTGCTCTGTCTGGGTGGACAGGGCCAGAGGGAGGATGATAGTCCTGAGGGATTCACGATAACTCCCTGGGATGGAAGTGAGGCTTCCATGGATGTCAATTGGGTCAACTTTGAGGAGCCAGAAGAGTGTGTGGACTTAGACCATGTTAGACCAGAAAAAGCCCATGGTGATGATGATGATGATGATGAAGAAGATGGGAGCACATCTGGGATAAGAAAAGCATATATTTAGACTAGATAGATAGAAATGGTAAGACGATAGATAGATAGATAGATTAGATGATGTATAGATAGATAGATAGATTTACTGGCATTAACACACCAGATTTGGGAGTCCGATTGCTGTCCTTGGCTTTAGTGCTGAGGTCTTTTGGTATGGTGGCTTTGTTCAGGGCACGGAAGAAGTGCTCATCCACAGCGGTGTTGATGTCTCCTTGATAGTATGTAAACAGCTGAGGAGGATCTTTACACTTCTCTGAGTGCTCTAACAGTCTGTCCTCCATCATCCTGACTTAGGGATTCAAGATATTATTTTACAAAATGGGTTTAATTTGTATCCCCTATGTAAATATGTGTAAACAGTACCTAACATTGAAATAAATCTAGTATTTTGTCTTTATTCTCGTTAATATATTTAGAGTTCCCCCTTACAAAGCAATTTACTGTCCCATACAGTAAAATAAATAAATAAAATAGTACACACTGTCATAACACCATTCTTTCAAAAATAAACTCTCCAGTTAAAATCTTACAACTTCAACTGTGTTACAATGATTTTGTATAGGGAAATTAAGTGGATATTACTGGATGTAAATATCAGCATTTAACTTTTCTCCATTACCTTGAGCACAATGTTAAATTAAACAGTAAAACTGTCAACCCTGGTACCTTTCTATAGGCATGATTTTGTTCCAGTATTACGGTTCGAAAGTTTGGGGTCAGATATTAAGATTTTTTTTAATTCATCAAAAGTGACAGTAAAGACATTTACAATGTTACAAAAGAGTTCTATTTTAAATAAACTCGTTTTTTTTCTATTCATCAAAGAATTATGAAAAACAAATGTATCATGGTTTTGCACAACATATTTAGCAGCACAACATTGATAATCATAAATGTGTCTTGAGCAGAATGATTTCTGAAGGATCATGTGACACTGAAGACTGGAGTAATGATGCTGAAAATTCAGCTTTGCCATCACAGGAATAAATTAAATTTTAAAATATATTAAAATCAAAATGTTAATATATGAATTGTAATAATATTTCACAATATGACAATTTTTACTGTGCATTCAATTAAATAAATGCAGCCTTGGTGAGCATGAGAGTTCTTTCAACAACATTAATCTACCAACCCCAAACTTTTGAAAAGTAGTGTATATTAAAACGTATGAATGTAGCTTGAGATGGCAAAGTACAGTTTATTAATATTTAAACACATTACTTATTTGATAGAAAACTGGATAGTGCAACAAAATAGTTCAGGAAAAACTAAACATTACCGATTTCATATAAATAAGCTCTTTTTTGGTTTACTAATGAACAGAGAACAGCAAAAGATTTAAAAAAGACAAAGATGAAACCCACACTTTTTTTTTTTAAAAATGGGAACAGGCTGTACAGTTTCTATTTATCCTCCAAAGCACTCTTTCATCAAACTGATACAGCACTTTAACTGCATTTACAAAAAAAATCAAATCCCCCCAAAATTTCAACACGCTGCTTACCGAACTGAATCCAGCGCACATCCAGCCACTGATCGCACTAAAACCAAACGAATGTGATACTTCGTGAGGGAGGCTGTGCACTGAGAAATGTGCCCCAGCGAGTTGAACAAGGTCATCTCAAACAGATAACATCACAGCTGTCATTAAGTTTACACGGAATTACACTTCTTAAGGAAACTGGGTTGGTTTTTTTCCCGTATAAACCAAAGGCTAAGTTTCATAAGGAACATCTTTTTCATGAAAGCAAGAAACAATGATGAGGTCACAAAATGTGTTTTTACTATAAAACTATTAACAGAAGTTCAAATTGATTCGGACAGTGACAGACATTAGCATAAAGGAAAGTGATAATCAGACAAATTATTATTTGCAGTTAAATTTCCATCATTGTTCACCAAATTTCGATACAGTGAAATGCACTGGCATGTCATGACAATAATAAAAAGGAAATCACTGTATATTGGTGTGGAAACGTTTGAGCAAGATACATTAAACAAGTTCTGTTTTCTCTCCACATCTACGCATCCTCTTCATCACTTCCTGCTAAACTGCTATCGGTCGACAGCATTCCTCCTTCCTCCTCATCTTTCTCCTCCTGTGGTTTTGCGGTGCTTTCGCTTATACCCTCCTCCTGTCGAGTCGGTTCTGCTGCTTCTTGTGTGCTGGAATTCTGTTGTTCTGCTGCTTTTGAAGGGTCGGCATTAGCTCCGTCAACCAGGAAAGAGGACCAGCTTTTTAGTCTCTCTTCTCGTTCTCGTGAGGTTTCCTCAACCTGCGTGACCAGAGTCCAAAAGTGAGGCAAAAAAAAAATAAGCAGAAGAGAATAGAAACCATTTAAACCCAACTGTTGTTCTAGAGCAACCATTTAGCACATTATTTGTGCATTTTAAAGGGATAGTTCACCCAAAAATGAAAATTCTGTCATCATTTAGTCACGCTCAAGTTGTTCCAAACCTGTATGAATTTCTTTGTCTGCTGAACACAAAGGAAGATATTTTAAAGAAAGTTTGTAAGCAGGCTGCTTTGGGGCACCATTGACTTCTATAGTAGGAAAAAAAAATACTATGGAAGTCAATGGTGCCCCAGAACTTTTCCGTTTCCCACATTCTTCCAAATATCTTCCTTTGTGTTCAACAGAACAAAGAAATTCATACAGGTTTGGAACAACTTGAGGGGTGAACTATCCCTTTAAAGACAATATGAAATTAAACTGACCAATGTTATAGTATTACTAAGATAATATTATAGTTTTTATTAATGTTTTGAACTAGTTTTCATTTGTTCTATTTTAATTTTAAAAGTTTTTGTAATTTTGTGTGTGCCATAAATGACTTTATAGTGTTTTTATTTTAATTTTGATAATTTTATACATGATAGTACATACAGTTAAAATAAATGACAATTAAAAATATTGCCTTAGCAACTAGATTAAATAAAATAAGTTTATTTTTTTAAATCTTTTATTACATTTAACATTTATTTTATTTCAAGTAGCAATATTTCATGTTTTCATTCATATTTTATTAATATCTTGATATTTTTCCTATCATTATTTGTATTAGTTTTTATAATATGTCCATATAGTTTCTAGTAATTTGTCATCAATTAAACAAAAATGTTTTTTAAAAATTATTTTAGTTTTAGTCAACTATATTAACCCTGAAATTGACCCCATTAACTTTCTTAATATACATCTCTGGTCTAATTGTGCACGTGATTCCAAAGAAATAAATAATGTTTGTGTTGGTTTAGCTAATGTAATAACTTTCCTTTTCTGATGACATCATGTAGGCCGTGGAGACGGTTGGATAATGTTAAACAACAGCCAAATAGCTATGTAGAGAAACACTATGTATGTAACACGCACTTCTCATGATTCAGCAAATTCCTGACTGATAAACTTATGTCCCTCCCTACATTTACTCTCCTCTTCAAATATCTTGATTCATTCAGAAAAACATCAGATCGAGGAAGTACAATTGATGATGACTTAAAACAGGCTGAGTATTTTACCTGGTAGTCAGTTACACCATCCCATGGCTGTGCTGATAGTTTCCTCCCTCCAAACCAGCGTCCATTCAGAGCCGCCTGACACATGTCCGCCTCGTCAGGTTCCTTAAAAGCCACAGATGCCACTCCATCAGGGTGCCTCTGTTTCCAATGGAAGAAAGCAAAGAGTTTAGTGTAAGAAATAGCAAAAATAGATACATTTGAATGCTGACTTGTGTAAACAGAATTAATTTAGCATACTAATTGTGGACAGAAGTAAAAGAGGACTTACATCAAAGATGATGACCTTCTTCACTTGTCCGAATTTCTCACATTCTGTCCGCAGATCATCTCTGTACTCATTCAGAACCAAAGGATCCTCCTGCATGAGACATATGGTGCAGCTCTTCAACATTATCAGTTAAATGTTTGGACACATTTGATTACATTTATATTCTTCCTTATTTTAAGGTGCAGTGTGTAAATTTTAGCGGCATCTAGCATTGAGTTTGCGAATTGCAGCCGCCCACCGCTCACCCCTCCCTTTTGAAGCACATAGAGAAGCTACGGTGGCCAACACAGGACAAAGATGTCGTCGTCTGAGACAGCAGAGAGTGACTAGCGCTCTGTAAAGCAGTTTGTCCATTTAGGGCTACTGTAGAAACATGGCGGCGCAAAATGGTGACTTCACTGTAAGGGGACCCGCGGTGTATGTAGATAGAAATGGCTCATTCTAAGGTAATAAAAACAGAACGGTTCATTATGTAAGGTCTTCATACACCACTGAAAACAGTTATGTATATTATATTGCATTTCTGTCAATAGACCCTCATAAATATTACACACTGCAACTTAAAAAAAAAAAAAAACTTTTGATCAAAAGGCTTATGGTTAAAAGATTGAAATGGCCTTTGTAGACAAATATAAATGGTCCCTAACTGGTACTAAAATTAATTAAAAAAAAAATAATGAAGGAAAAGCAGCCTAACAAGTGTCTAAAATACATGTGAACCATTTTCAAATGTTTAAAAAGCATCCCATGATGTTTGTTGTAGTTGTTGAAATGTCCAGAGTGTGCAGAGCTGGAATCTAGTACACTCTTAGTGTTACTTCATATGATTTGATCACTTGCTATTATTATAAAAATGCAAAATTAGTAATAATAAAGAGTAATTAGGTGTGTCTAAATGTTTAATTGGCAGTATACAATACTGTTCAAAAGTTTGGGGTTGGTAAGATTTTAATGTTTTTGAAGGAAGTCTCTTGCTCACCAAGGCTGCTAACAGTAGTGGTAAAATAATATTACAATTTAAAATAACGATTAATTTAAATGAATTAAATTGATTTAAAATGTAATTTATTCCTGTGATGGCAAAGCTGAATTGAAGAAATTACATTTATTTGAAATACAAATCTTTTGTAACAATTTAAAAGTATTTACTGACACTTTTGATCAGTTTAATTGCTGAATAAAAGTATTAATTTCTTTTTATTTATTTTTTTTATAAATCTTACTGATCCCAAACTTTTGAATGGAAGTTAGTTAAATTAGCCATATATAGTATTTATAATTGAGGCCTATATTATTTATAGTTGAATCACAAGCATAGTTTCAGTCTCATTTATTAAACACAATTAAAAGATGTACAAAGCATGATGTTTCTTGAATTGTGGATCCACACCTGCATTCCTGCTCTCCTCTCAGCCTTTAAGCTGCGCCTACTTCAGGAATGCAGACAGACCTGCCTCGAGCTCTGACGCAAAGAGGTTTATCGCGGTCACAGAGAAACTAAACAATGCCGTAGCTCTAAACTGTAACTAATCAGAAGCATTTCTTGTAATTAACTTTATACATCTTGAATACCAGTGCAAGGCTGAACTTATTCTGAGCGGTAAAAAGTCTAGATCTGGTTTCAGCTGCAGCAAAAGACATTTTACAAAAAGCTCTGTCAGAAAACACGACATACTTTTTCATGCAGATGGCACTCAATGTAGTGTTGCCAACAAAATGTTCTTTTATATAATAACATCTACAATATGTTCAAGTGTTTCCTCTGGGTGTGTCGGTGTGTTTTGAGACTGACTCTTACCTCAAAGTCACTGGGATGAAACATGTTTTGAATGATGAGAACTTTTTCATGCCTTTTGCGAGCGTCCTTGGCCTTCTCCGGCCTCCAGTCCAGCTGCCTGATAATCATAAATGACAAAAGTGTCAGTCATGTTTACAACAACACAAAAAATATGCTGATTAAGCAGAGCATTGTTGCACCATGTGTCAGAATTGACTATATAGAGCTGCAGGATTCATCTTGAAAAGGTTCTTACTTTTGTTGCTGCTGGAGCTTTTTGCGGTACTCTTTGTTCTTTTTCTTCTTCTTGTTGGCATCATATTGTCCTTTGAGTTCGAATCGCGCTGCCTCCACGTGCAGTCGGTAGCCCCGAATCTCAGACTCATCCAAGAGCCGCTCGGCAAGAGCTACAGACTCTTTCTGCAGGGAATAATCAAATAAAAATGTTTGTCTACAAACTATAATATATATATATATACACACACACACACACACACACACGTAGACCGTGTTAAATAGTTTTAAAACTAATACCCGGTTTCACAGACAAGGCTTAAAATAATCCCAGACTAAAATCCATGTTTGAGCTGTTTTAACTGAAAGCAACTTGCAGTGACATATTATAATATATGTCATAAAATATGCACACCAGTAATGTTTTTTTTCTAAGGCACGTTTATAAAAGTTACTTAAATGTCCTAATCGAACTAAGGCCTAATCCTGGTTTAATCTGTGAAACAAGGCCTAAAACTATTAAAAATAGTATTTGTTAATTGAAATCAAGCTGAGATATCATAAAATAAAATATAAATATTAGATGAAAAACTTAAACAAGAATTAGAAATGCCTTGGCAGCTAACTAAAATAATATAAGGTGAAGTACTAAAATTATTACAACTACAAATAAAATAAATATGTAATTAAAAAATATAATTAAAGAAAAATATCAAAATACTAAAAGTCTAATAAAAATGACAAAAGCACATAACAGAATTACTAAAACTTAAAAATAAAGTTTTATTCAAAATATTAATAAATACTATAATAGTATATAGGGGTGTCACAATATATCGCAATACAAAAATGCAACAAAATGTATCGTGGATAGTGACAATCTGTATTGTGTATAGTTCACCCAAAATGAAAATTACTGTGTGAGGGGAAAAAAAATCAAGTTTACAGAGTTTTAGTGCCAGTACTACATTAAACTACTATATATAATGTTGAATATAATGTATAATAATGCAATGGGGGAATATTTGTGGGTCCTGATAATGCCAAATGTCTTATGTTACCAGTAAAAAGTGGCCTGCATTATTTTAAATATATCTAGTCCGTGACAGAGTGCAAGCATATTTGTCTGAAATAATTCTGTATTTTCAGCTTCAGAATCATGAATATTTTTATTCTGTTGTCACCATTGTCCTGTGTTACCAGCACCAAGTCCAAGCCTGTTCATTTCCACCCCCAATGTAATACCAAATTTAGCATTTTAATAAACAGTAAATTTTTTTGTTAACCATTTACTATATGTCTTGGTGTATCGCAATAATATCGTATCGTGAGTTCAGTATCGTGATATGTATCGAATCATGACATGAGGGTATTGTTACACCCCTAATATAGTGTAAACATGTACACTTCCAGTCCAAACTTTTGACTGGTAGTATATGTGTTTTTATTTGAGATATATATATATATATATAGAATATTTACACAATACATGATCATAATATTATAATGACCAACCTTCAAGTAGCAGCAAAGTCCATCTCCTTTTTGGTTCCCATCCTTGTCCTTGTAGAGCTTGATTTTATATTCTTCTGTGATAGGATCACGCATGATAATTCCACATTTGGACATGATCTCCACAAACTCATCAGGAGTTATGTCTAGAGGAAGACCTAGCAGAAAGACACATGCACTCAAAAACATGTCCTGAACTGAATTGTGGATTCTCAGTTCTTATTTAAACCAGCCAACTGATTTAAAAGGCAGATATGGCCACTAGAGGGAGTCATACCAGTATTTACAACATGATACCAACTTGATGTCAACATTAAAGACATATACCCCTGGTTTCACAGACAAAGCTTAAGGCTAATCCCAGACTAAAATGCATGTTTGAGCTGTTTTAACTGAAACCAACGTATCTTAAAATATGTCTTTGTCTTAAAAAGCACACCAGTAATGTTTTTTTCTAAGGCACAATTATAAAAGCTACTTAAATGTCCCGTCTGTGAAACAAGGCCATAGTAATCTAATCTAATAATGGGGAAATGATTTACCTGTCACATAAACATTTGTGTTTTTGTCCTTTTCAACTTCAAACCAGCCTGTAAAACACAAGACATTTTTTTTAAATTTGTTAATACAATTAGAATACTTGGTAAAGAAAAATTGATAAGTCAGTCAAGTAACCTTTATTTATATAGCGCTTTATACAATACAGATTGTTTCAAAGCATCTTAACAGTGATAACAGGAAAAAAATCAGTTCAGTGTTGATTTAGTTCCATTGTAAAGACTATACATCAATTTATTACATTAGTTCATTTCATCTATAAGCGTCCAGCTCAGTTCAGTTCTCATAAGCTAAATAATTATGAATATCGTCTAACCTGGGTCTGCTTTTCTTTTCTCTCCTTTCTGAGCGCCCTCCTTAGTTTTGTCCTGGTCCGAGCTCTCCTCTGTCTTCTTGGGCTCCTCTGGTTGGGCAGGGAGAGGTTCGGCAGGAGGGGCCGCAACAGATGGATCAGGGGCCCCTTCCTCATTAAATCCATAGTTTGCTTGATATGCTGCGATGAAATCATCATTTATCTATAAAGAAACAAATAACATGAACTTATAGCAAATCGGCTGTGATCGGGTTATTAAAACAGACATTGTGTAAATGTAGCATTTTGTTTGTTAATGGGAGACCTTTGGAAACCATGCTCTCTTTTCATGGTCCCAGTCGTACACAGTGCCATCTTCTGGGTCGACGTACGTGTATGGATCATCTCCACCGTCTTTCTTCTGGTCATACAGCTGCTGCAAACGGAGCTGCTCGTGGAACTCTTTATTACCGTCCGAGTCCCCGCTCATCTACAGAAACACAGACAAGACCATGAGCTCTGCACATATCAGACACCTGGAATCTGACAATAAAACCTATGAACTATAAATATTTACTAAAATGTACTGGCAGCCAATTTAGATAGGCTTATAGAAGACATAAGATTTGAGGGGAAAAAAAACGAATAAACTGATAGATCACACTGGAAGTAAATGACTTTTGGGCATTCAGTATGAATTGCCGCTTGATTTGGTGCCATGGTTACTACACATCCACATTACATTATGAATAAAAATATTTATATAAATGTAGCCAACACATATGTTATAAGTTCTCAAGAGTTTTCAGCAACATAGTATTGATGATGGAGTGAGACAGACTGATGTGAACTAACCCACATAAATCCGCTTATGCCGATGGTGACATTATCTTTTTAGAAAAGTCCTAATTTTGTACAAGTTATTATGACTCATATTTTTATTGTAGTCTTCCCTAGCTCCCTCCCTACACATACCATAATTCGATGTGAATATCTGTGCTAAATTAGTAATGTGATGGATAAAAAGGTGAATAATTTTAACAAAATAAGAGGGATCATACAAAATACATGTTTTTTTATTTAGTACTGTCCTGAATAAGATATTTTACATAAAAGATGTTTTCATATAATGCACAAGACAAAAAAAGCTGAATTAAAATATAAAAATGACCCGTTCAAAAGTTGATGAACCCTTGATTCTTAATACTGTGTTTTCTGATGAACATTGGTCAGTTTTAACTGCTCAGGACAAACAAGAGACTCATGAACAACCATCACAAAACAAAACAAAAAAAAACAGCCGTGGATCACACAGTATTAAGAATCAAGAACAGGATCATTTTTATAAATTCAGTTATTTTTTTGTCTTGTGTAGAATATATGTAAACATCTTTTATATAAAATATCTTATTCAGGACAATACTAAATAAAAAAAGAACATGCATTTAGTACGATCTCTCTTATTTTGTTAAAAATTCACATACTTTTTCTTGCCACTGTAGGTCTAATAATGATTCCCTTTAGCACACAGTATTTTGAGTGACTATAGTAATGGGGTGCTACTGTTAACATTTGCTAGCAGTTTAATACTTAGCTAAGTTAACGAAGACAAAACTACAGTAGTCAATTTACAGGTGAAACTGACCTGCACTTGAAGCCCTTAACAAGTCAGTAATTTTGCTACATTTCGCTGCTTCTTTTTGGAGACCTTTCCCTACTCCATCTGGCCGCTTCTTGTCCATCGAAACCGCTTGGCGGAGGCACGACGCTTACGTGAGCGTTGCCAGTAGAGACTAACAGATTTATTATTTATTATCGAATGCCGGATTCGGAATTGATCACTGTGGTACAATGAGCAGGCAATAACATAGCATAATAATAATTAAAATAAATACAGGGCAGCGGGCCAAATCAGTCGCCAGACCACCAGGAACTCTCCCGGTGCTCACAGTCCGGGTCTGGATCAGACAGACTGATGTGAACTAACACACATAAATCCGCTTATGCAGATCTGACGGGTAAACACACACCTGCTCATCGGCTTATTTAGAGAAACCGCACGGCCTATATTTAATATAAGAGGCGAGCAGCAAAATGCAAACTGTTTTATTATTTTAAATAAATAAAATATAAAAGACAACCCACCTTTTCCAATGGTGAGCCTCCAAAACGTTTATTTGTTGCACTTCCGAGGGCAACGCGCGAGTCCAACGCTGTGCGTCTTCCGGAATGGAACTGTCTTGCTGACATGTGTAGTTCCGCCCTAAGGTTTTTCTCTCTCAGTACTACTAAGCGTATGATTTTCATTCAGATCCACTTTTAGACTTTATTGCAGATTTATTATGGAAAGGTATAGGTCATTTCACATTTTTACAAACAAATCATACATTTACACCACTTTTGTTTAAACTAAAACATACGTTTTAAAAAAATATTTTTTTATAATCTAAACAACCTAATATAACCTGACAAATCTACATGTTTGTTTATTTCTTTTTCTGAAGAGAGAGCCAAGTGTAATTTTAAAATGGAAAGTTTCCTGAAAAAATCATGTGCTTTAGTACAGAGCAACAAACAAAAAACAGTCACATTTATTTGGGATAGATATCTGTGTCGAATCCATTCTTCCATGGCCTTGAAGGAAACTCAAGCCCACTTGCTGTGGCAGGAGATGCATCATGGGGAAGAACCAACAGTCCTGCCCTGGCTCTTGGTATTATCAAACTGTTTTCATATACAAATCCTACCACAGGAAAAGTTAAGACAAGAAAATGTATAAGATTTGAACATTATACAGTAGCATCAACAATATATCATATTGGTAACATCTTACCCAGGTCGGGTCTTGTGATAGTCACTTGACGTTGACTGGATTCTGAGGAAACCGTTGAGCTCTGAGTTGAATTAGACTTGATGGATCTCACAGATGCCATGAAGGGAAACGTATTTGGTGGATTGGGTTTGTGTTTTGGAACCACAGTTGCAGTTTGGCTCCATTCTGAAAACAATCACAAAGTTAGTGCTTGTGTTTTCCAAGATGACTAATATTGCAAGGAAGAAATTTGTGCTTTACCAGAGTATTCCTGCAGCTTGAAAGCTCCACAACATAAATGTATTCTCCATTGCTTGCGTACGTTTTCCTTCATGAGACAGTGGAACACAAAAATGAAGAATCCTGGAACAAATCACAACATTGAATATTAATAGATTGGATCGTAAAACTGAATCTAAATTAATTACATGTGCTCTTTCTCACCTTGAAGGCTGTTCAGTATGGAGAACAGGTAAAGGAGGAACACTTTGACAGGACCCCAAGCGAGAAAAGCCACAGACCAGGTCAGACCTAATAAGAAGGTAAGGCTCGCCACAGCCCGCAGGTCTTTTAAGATCCCACTTCGGGTGCCAGCAGGTTGGTTGACTTGCATGTTTCGGATCTGGATCAGAACCACTAAGAAGATGGAGCCATTGCACAGTAGTATGAAGGCTATGTAGCTCACTACTGACACGTAGAAAACCACATCATTTTGCACCCAGCAGCTGAAAAAGAAAGGCATGAAAATTCTTCACTTGCATTTGACACCATAGTAATGCAAACGTTGTTACGATTTTCATGCTAAAAATGATCCAACTTCACGAACAACATTTCAGAATCATCCAGTGTCGTTTGGGAGTCACTCATGTTGTTCATGCCATATGCATCTCTCTTTATAGCCAGCACCAAGCCACATATAATAAGTGGAATCCCTGTGCAAAGACATGATGGATGTTAAATGAATTAATTAAAAACATAAATCTGTCTCTGAATGTTTTAATAAGCTTAAACCTCTCACCCCAGCCAAGCAGACAGAATTTCAGGATGTATGAGGGCACATACACATTGAAAACTTTGACCAAGGCAAAGTACATATTCACAGCCCCCAAGCCCATCCAGGTAAAGGAAGACAGTAAGAAATAGTGTAAGGTCACGGCCACAGCAGTGCATAGGCCATAGATGCCAAAAGAAGAAATCCAGGAGTTCAGTAGGAACACCAGGTTCAATCCCAGTAATGCAATGGACAGGTTCAACAGAATTTTGGATGGGTAGTCTCTTCTTAACTTCCTGTATTAAGGTGCAATACATCCAAAGTTAATGGCAAAGCAATGTAACATGAAAAATTACTTACAATAAATATACATTTTATTTTAAAACAGTTTGAATAGACATGAAAATCTGGCATATACATTGTGACAAATATTATAGCAATGCAAATATGCTGCATTGCAATTTATTAACATCAAATATTAAAGCATCTTACTCTAGGAGGGTGTATGTTAGCACTGTGATCCCTAGAAAGCATGAAGACACACCACAGCCCATGTATGTAATAATAGTGAGGATTCTCACATTCTTTTCATCAATAGGAGTTCTGGACACGTCCTTAAATTAAAAATTAAAAAAAAAAATCTTGGCTTAATACATATTAAAAATATCCAAATGCTATTTGAGTCATTATTATTATTACTATTTAGAAAGCCATAATATATATATATATATATATATATATATATATATATATATATATATTACACACTATATTGGCAAAAGTTTTGGGACGCCTGCCTTTACATGCACATGAACTTTAATGACATCCCATTCTTAATCCGTAGGGTTTAATATGGAGTTGGCCCACCCTTTGCAGCTATAACAGCTTCAACTCCTCTGGGAAGGCTTTCCACAAGGTTTAGGAGTGTGTTTATGGGAATTCTTGAAACGCATTTGTGAGGTCAGGCACTGATGTTGGACGAGAAGGCCTGGCTCGCAGTCTCCGCTCTAATTCATCCCAAAGGTGTTCTATCGGGTTGAGGTCAGGACTCTGTGCAGGCCAGTCAAGTTCCTCCACACCAAACTCGCTCATCCATGTCTTTATGGACCTTGCTTTGTGCACTGGTGCGCAGTCATGTTGGAACAGGGCGGGGCCATCCCCAAACTGTTCCCACAAAGTTGGGAGCATGAAATTGTCCAAAATGTCTTGGTATGCTGAAGCAATAAGAGTTCCTTTCACTAGAACTAAGGGGCCAAGCTCAACCCCTGAAAAACAACCCCACACCATAATCCCCCCTCCACCAAACTCCACACTTGGCACAATGCAGTCCGCCAACCCCAGTTTTGGCAACCGCCAAACCCAGACTCATCCATCGGCTTGCCAGACAGAGAAGCGTGATTCGTCACTCCAGAGAACACGTCTCCACTGCTCTAGAGTCCAGTGGCGGCGTGGTTTGCATTGCACTCCATTTCACGAATGGACTTATTGCACAGGTGGCAACCTATCACGGTACCACACTTGAATTCACTGAGCTCCTGAGAGCAACTCATTCTTTCACAAATGTTTGTAGAAGCGTCTGCATGCCTAGGTGCTTGATTTTATACACCTGTGGCCATGGAAGTGATTGGAACACCTGAATTCAATGATTTGGAGGGGTGTCCCAATACTTTTGGCAATATAGTGTATATATTATAATTTATATATATTTATTTTTTTAACTAATAAAGTCATTGTAATTGTGTCGTACCAGCAGCACTCCAAAGTGGGTCATATGGTCACACAGACAGGTTGTGTAATCTTTGCTGATATTAAACGTCCAGCACCCCTTTGGACTCCATCCTCCATATCCATCTAAAATAGTACATGCATAAACCCACCAACAAAAATACATTTATGAGACATAGCACCTAATGTGAGAAGAATTATAATGTATTCATTTAGTCCAAGTGACTTACCATTCTTATTGAAATCCCAGTAGACACACTGGACATCCTGGTCCTTCTGTCAAAGGTAAAAAAAAAAGTTTAATTATTTGTTTTTTAATTCCTGGACATTTCTAAGAACTCCACTTACTGTCTTAGTTGTTAGATGGTGCAGAGTGATTGCAACATATTCTTTTAAGTTTTCAATGGGCCCTGTGGCATTAGTCACACTTGCAGACACCACGTAAGTGTTCAGTTTTTTCATATCTGGGTCATTCTGAGGCAAATTCACAAAAGTAGTGTCAAAATAGTTTCACAAAAAGAAACAAACAAACTGTAAAATGAACATCCGCCACAGTAACTTGAACTCACCTTTGTTTGAAAGAGAGTTGGAGCACCATAAAACTGAAACTGAATACGGGGGCTGGTATCATTTAAGATTGGGAATCTGTCTTGTATTTCAGATGGAAGTGAAATGAAGGCCACTGTACCATCAAACGGCTCCTGGTTGAGATAAATCTATAGAAGAAAAGCATAAGATTTGATCATTGTGTAACTTTTAAGATGCCTTATGTATATGATTCATTACATTTTCAAAGGTAGGAAAAAGTATAAAATAGAAATGTAGAAACATTCAAAGCTCTACGCTTGTTATATTATATTATATTATATTAATTAATTAAAGCTGAATTTTCAGCATCATTACTCCAGTCTTCAGTGTCACATGATCCTTCAGAAATCACTCTAATATGCTAATTTGGTGCTCAAGAAATATTTATTATTAACGTTAAAAACAGTTGTGATGCTTAATATTTTTGGGGAAAGTTCAAAAGATTTATTTAAAATAGAAATCTTTTATAACATTATAAATATCTTTACTGTCACTTTTGATCAACCTAATGCAGCCTTGCTAAATATAAGTATTTGTTTCTTTCTTTTCTTTTTTTTTTTAAATTACCCCAAACTTTTAAACGGTAGTGTATAAAAGTAAAGTTCACCTAGTTTAATGAAAGTGCTCACCTCAGGGTTAAAGCCTTTGTTAGTGGATGAGACTCCAAAGGTGAGGTTATGAAAATTTTCTTGGTCAATATTGACCACTGATATTGCCATGGCAGAAGCTGTTAAACTGACTGAGTCTCCGGTGAACCCTAACATCAGGTCTCCAACAGCCTCTGTGATGTTCAGAATACTACACAAACACGGGAAATGATTTTTTGTTTACATGGAAAGTATAAATTCTGCCTGTAAAACCCTCACATACAACATCAGACCTAATTTAATATAGTTACGCACAATGTATTTCACTGTCAATCACATCAATGAAATCATTTACTATATTTGTTTAGTTACTTTTATTGTTTAATAAAAATCAAGCAAATATATTAAATGAACACTCATGTCACACACACACACATACACGTACACACACCTGTTGGTGAAAGGTAGCAGGTTGCTTTTAGACTCCAGGATGTCAGACGTGATGTTGATGATGACCTCTCCCAGCGGAGGTGTGATCACGCTAATGTTAATCACATCGGCTAGTTTATTCAAAACCGTTGAGAGCTCAAACTCATCCAGATCTTGGTTCTCATGTAACAAGTCCTGAATCATGGTCAAAATATCTTCTGCATTGTCTAATAGGAAAAAAGCATAAGGGAGTGTTTTGAAGACATGCCCCTACAGCATATATGAAAATATATTTGGATTATATGCTAATGTGTTAAAATAGATTTCTACACTCTTAAAAATAAAGGTTCTTTATCGGCATTAATGGTTTCATGAAGAACCTTTAACATCCATGGAATCTTTTCATTGAACAGAAGGATCTTTATAGTGGAAAAAAATTGTACTTTAGAGTAAGAAAAAATGGTTCTTTGGGGAACCCAAATGGATTTTCTATGGCATCACTGTGAAAAAAACCCCTTTTGGAACCTTTATTTGTGTTTTATCTGTGTTTTCTGTGAATAACATGATGATTCAGTTCACTTCTGTTTACTTTAACAAAAAGCTTGTGTATCTAATGTGAATACTAAGAAGGGTTTACCATTAGTGACTGTGATGTCCTGCAGATCTGACACACTGTTGACTACAACCTGGCACTGGCCCAGGTCTGGAGACGTCCAATGAGCATTGTTAGAGTTTGCATCCAAAAAACTGGAGAGAAGGGTGAGACAGTCACAATCAATAAACATATCAAACCATGAATTATTTGGATCAAATCCCTCTAATAATTAGTTAAGAGCTGCTTGACTCCAAGATACACAACATTATATAATGCTCTTCAGGTTCAGGGTTAGAACCTGTCCATCCATTTTATGGCTGTAAATAAACCTGAAACGACTGGAACATTGTTGAAACGCAAGAGATCGTTTAAACTCTGCAATTAAATCGATCATACAAACAGTTCTGACATTAATGATACCACCATATGGAACATACATGTGATTAATTGGTTTATAGCAGCCCCTTCAAATATTAAATCAGATGGCTTCCTCTTTTTAAAGTTGGTGATAAGGAGCAACAACCCTGACAATAGAGTGTTTAAAGATTTATAGGTAGATAATATTCTGTTATCAAGGTCTCATTAAGCAGATCAGAAAGGCAAATATGAACTGTAAATGTTAAAATGATTTAATGCAAATATTACAATATTATCAAAGATAAAGTATGCAATTTCTGTGCCTCTAGTGGCACCAAATGAAACAGCATTCGGTTGTCAGAGACGATGGCTCAACGGTCGCTGGAAGAACATTGTCAGAAAATGGGTTAGTTCACCCAAAAATGAAAATTTTGTTATTAATTACTCACCCTCATGTCGTTGCAAACCCATAAGACCTTCGTTCATCTTCGTAACACAAAGTAAGATATTTTTGATGAAATCCAAGAGGTTCTGAACCACATAGGCAGCAGCGCCATTGCAAGTTGCAAATGATAACAGCGCCACGATGTTTAAATAGCAAATGCACTCGCGCCCATCTGTTCGCTCATGGGCGTGCTGGTCTGAAAACGAGGTGTGTTCAGGCGCATTGTTGACGCGTTGCTATTTTGAGGCAACTGAAAATGACTGCGCCACTGACCAACAAAAACCTTGTCTAAAGTCAATAGCGCAGTATTTTTTGTGTTATTTAAAGGGCGCATTAGTAATATGCACCTATAGGCGGTTGCACAACGCACGTACACTCTGCTTATTACACACACAGGGATGCGCAGCACACACACACATTTTTAAATATTAAAAATAAAAGGATTCCTCTCTGGAGAAGCGTTCAGTCTTTCCGCTCACAAATTCCACCATGTAAATAGCGTATCCGCCATGGTGCAAGCGCAACTGGCTTTTAAAGGGAATGGGAGATGAGACTCTGATTGGTTTATTGCAGGTCACGCCAAACACACAACTCTTTTGGACCATGCGTCTGGCGCGCCGACCGTTTTTTCTGTCGTTAAACCAGCAAAAGTGGATTCAAACACACCCTGAGTGCACCTGCGTCATGCGCTTCAGACCATGTGCTTAGATTGTTAAAATAGGGCCTTAAGGATGGTTCAGAAACCTCTCGGATTTCATCAAAAATATCTTAATTCGTGTTCCGAAGATGAATGAAGGTCTTACGAGTGTGGAACGACATGAGAGTATGACCTAACCCTTTAATGTTCTGCTAAAGTTTTCCATAATTAATGTTCGTATAAGCAAGGAAAATAATTCTTAAAACTTCCCAGAACTTAAAAATAATGTTTCATAACTAAATGGGAATGTTAGTAAAACATTTTTACAATACTTACCTGGGAATGGCGTGAATTATTTGTGCAATTACGTTTGGTGCTGTAGTGGTGCAGAAATTATATACTTTACATAACATCAGTTTTGTTTCAGCAAAATGTAACATTTTCAAGATATTTACAAGAGAGGCTCTTACCATTGCCTATATGCTGTCTTGTCAGAGTTTCCTACACAGGAAAGCGAGGTGATGCGCTGAACCCCAATTTGGGGCCATTTGAAAAGCCCCTGTCTGGTGTGATGGTTGTGTTCAGGACATGGCCCTGTTTTTGGAGATCAAGAGAGTTGCATTCAGAATACTCTGTGTGCAGTTATATAATTAAATGTAATTAATTCAATGTATTAAATTCCTCAGTTTCTGTCCATATTACAATGAGAGTACTGAGAATGTATTATGATCTGATCCCCTCATCATCTGGGGCCGTATTCACAAAACATTTTATCTTACCACTAAGAGTTCTCCTAAATAGCAGTAAAAGATCTTAGCTAAGAGTTTTCTCTTAAAACCTATTCAAAAAACTGCTGAGACCAACTTTTACTAAGGAATAGAGAGAAGTCTTAAGCTAAGAGACCTCGTTGCTATGGATGATGTCATCACACTTACTAACTATGCCCACAGTGATTGGCTGATAGGGGAGGGATCTCTGTCAGCGATTTAATCTGTAGAACGAGGTATCATGTTGCCATATTCAAATAAAGGTTTTAAAATAAGAATGATGCCATATTTAAATAAAGATCTTAAAAAGTAGGCTGTGTCACTAATTAAACAAGTCTATGTTCAGCCAATTGTCAGAATTCAAGTGACAACTTATGTTTTATTAACAAAGTTCGGCAGAATTCAAGCGACAAATTATGTTTCATAAACAAAGTTCGGGAGGAGCACTAACCAGCTCTAGAGGAGGCATACAGTATACACAACCGACTCACCTAGTTACCTTGACAGTTTTCTGCATCCCTCCGCCACCACAACTCCTCACTCTCGGCCCAGCCGGGGATATGGGGGAGTACTCTGGGTTTGGGCTAAAATCTGAGCTCAGAGCCCTCGATCCTCTCAGACATTATTTTCTTATTTATTTATTAAATAAAAAAATATTATTTATTATTTTTGGCATTTTTGCCTTTTAATTATGATAGGACAGAGAGTAGACAGGAACCGAAGTGGAAGAGAGAAAGGGGAGAAAGGTCTGCAACAACCATTAGGATTGTTTGTGATTTGGTTTAGTGACTTAGGAGTCCTCTTGACTACTCCTAACTTTTCTGAGATTTAGGAGCTAGTTTTATGCTTTGTGGGGGAAGAAGGTGGATTTCATGCAGAAGGACTGTTAATACTGGCTGCTGAAAAATCAACCTAAAATCCCTGCCCTGAAGGAGCTCAGTGTGTGTGTGAACATAAAGAGGAAGATCAGCAATTCGTACTAGACCACGTTCACATACCTGCACCCTGATAAGATACGCATAGAGCTAGGGATGAAGGGTCATGGACCAGACCTCTATATTATAATGTTTGATAGACTCTGGACCAAATCTTCCGTGGTGTCCTTGGGAAACTGGCATTCAGTTTGCATGACCTGGTCCAAGTCTATGGTCACAGATGCTTTGTTAAATACTCTTAGAGTAAAAATATAGGAGTCCTAAAATTAGGACTGACACGCCCATTCTCCTAAATCGGCAAGTTAGGAGCTACTTTTAGCCTTAAGATGTTTTGTGAATACGGCCCCAGATTTTTTTTCTTCAGATGTAGCACATACCAATATAATAAATTAAAATGTCCTCAGGTTGGGGATCCAAGTGTACTGATCCACTGGTGTAGGGTTTCTCCAGAAGCCCATGAATCTGTTTTTGTGTGTCTGCGATGTTTGAGGAAGTTGTTACCTGAGCATGAAAGACACAGCTATGGCTGGGAAAAAGCCATATCAGATAACCACATTAAATCATGCTGTACGTTCATAACAATTATTATTCACTATTGTTTACTTTTCTTCAATTGCTGTTGAGATCTTGAAATGAAGATCTCACCTTGTTACTGAGAACAGGGAATGCTGCGAAACAAATGAACAAGATAATAGGAAATATAGTTATTTTGTGTATCTAAGAGAAACATTTTCAATTACCATTTATTTGTATAGTAGCATGTACCTTTCTATCCGCTTTGGATGATTTTATTTCCACACTGCAAACACAAATCAGACATGCATGTTTAAAATAAATGCTATAGTGTGTCTTGGGATTTGGTCTGTTCTCTGCATTATAACAGCAAGACTGACTAACCTTCGTTTTCGTGCATGTGAGGAGGTCACGAGTTTGAAGTGCAACACGGATATTCCTTTACTAGAAAGAGTTTCATTAAGCTGTAATGATGATAAAAACACAACTGAGATATGATAGATGTTTCCAGTTTTGACATGCAACACATCTGGATAATTTCAGGTTTTCTTTGTTGAGATCTTACCCAGGTTTCAATTATATTCTTAGGGTCACCAGAGCCTTCTATAGTCACATTGACGTTGACATTGAAATAACTATCTATTTTCAGGACAAAGACATTATTAAATATGGAACACTTCACAACAGCAGTAATTGCGCTATAAAATTTTTGTCACAATAAAAGTGTAATTCTTTACCTGATATTATTCCCTCAGGTGAAACTGTAGAAGAGCATGTAGTTGTATTTAATGCAAGACTTGTTGTGGAGGATAAAACGGTTGTGTCTTTAAAGGTCGAGGAACTTTCTGCCAGAGTTGTTTCCATGAATGGTGTGGAGATGGTGACTGTTAAAGACATGAAGTCAGAGAATCCTGTGTGAATCTAGAATGGCATATATGCATACATATATGCCATTACATAATACATAAATTATGATACATAAAGATACATAAAGTTTCTGTACAGACTTGTTGTTTCAGTGGAGGATGAAACAACTGCTGTTGTTGTTTCTATTTGTATGGGTGTTGTGCCAACTGTTTTTGCAGTAGTCATGATTTCAGTAGTCACAGACATCGGCGGAGGAGTTGTTGTTATTAGTGTTTCAGTTGGATGAGTTATGTCTGGGTCTGGTAAGAGATCCTCTAAAAAGTGTTAAGTGAAAAAAAGACAATCAGATCATTGAAAACATGCATACCTGCACTGGTACTTGTTAGCTACATCAGAAGCATGCTTGACTATGGACAATTGTTTATTTGGATGGAGATTATGCTTTATTGTCTTGGAGTATATCTGATTTACCAAGAGGGTATATGAAGATGAATTTAGGATCTGTAATTATTTCATAGGGGTCTATTTTGTGTCTCTCGGCGAGGATCTCAGAGAGTTCATCCTGCATTTGTCCTACATCAGCAGGAGGAATCACATTCAGGTGAGCCAAACACTCAAACCTATAAAAAACACAAGGATGAAATTATCAATATTGCTGTCCGCGTGTGCTGTATGGTGACATTTCGCATGTTTACGTTTAAAATTTCTTATTAATAAAAATGCATTTGTAAATACATGATCATTTCCAAATACCAAAATCAATGTACGAAAAGCACAAATGGTATTTAAATAGCTCTTTTAGATTGTGAAAAATCATTTAGAGGTGAAAAAGATGAAATAGAAAAGATCCTTACTGGCTGACTCCAGAACTTGTCGTCCACAATTTCATGGTTCCCTCCTGAAGAGAGAAATCTTGTTAGTTTGATGAGCATGTGGATTTTTATTTTGTACAGATAGTCTCAACGCTACTGACACACCTCTGCGTTTCTACTGGAGCGTGTGTGTAAGCTGTAAAAAGACAACAAAAGTAAATTTGGATTCTGGCCTGAGAACATTTGTACTGTGTTTAGATTAAGATCTTACCCTCCTAAAGGAAACACTTTGAGCAAATGTATGTGTGGCGTCCACAATTTTAACTGTCCTGTTGCTTGTGTCAACTTGGAGAGAGGATAATATACAAATATTATTGACATTTTGTCTTGTACTAATAGCAGTATAAATTCAATATGCGTTTTTTTTGTAGCTCACCCACTGATGTGCAACTTCTCGAGCGTCGTAAATGTTTGTCGTGTTTTCATCTTCACGAAGGATGATAAACACTAATTTTACTTCATAATAAGGCCAGCCTGGAACAAGAGGAAATTGTGAGGTATAAAAAAGACCAATAAAGGGGGCATGGCATATATACTGTACATACGGAATTGGACACAATTTAGCAAACATTATTTATTTTTGTTTAAATGGATAATTTAAATACTTCAGCCAATACATACTAGCACTTTTCATAAATATAAATATAGAACTTGTACTCCATTACTTTTGAAAACATTAGAGGCAAAAATAACTTTTTTGTGTGGTCCTATTATATTTGATAATCTAGTGCCTAACATAAAACTAATCTTTTATGAAAAGTAGTGGAGAGACAAGTAAATAATATTATTCCAATTTCTCATTTTACACAAACTAACTGGACTGTTGACTGTTGAAAACACGAGCGTTCAAAATTATCACTGTAAAAAAACAAAAAAAACAATGACCAAACGCTCCGTCAGGAATCAAGGTCACCTCATCAACCTGTCATTATCCCGCTTATTCACACAAATAATTCTTTCCCCGCCAGCATTTGCTCAAGATAACTTTCGTTAACTCTACAATAATAAGTTAAATCCACTTTACCAGCTAAATACTGAAATATACAGAGCTACCGCAAAAACGTAAGTTCAAAGACAAAATTCTAAAATGGCTGGACGCTTGTTTCTCGGGCGCATAAGGTCTATACCTCATCGTGGGTCGACATTTCATTCAGTAACATTGGCCAGTTTTGATTTATATGCTGTTTAATGTTGATGATTGCGTTATTTTACATATGCATCTGCTTACATGTGATATCGCTTGTTTCTGCGTCTTCTTCGCACGTGTTTTGATCAGGAGATCCTGGGTGTGTCTCAATCAGCTCCCTAGTTTCCTAAGTCGTGAATCAGTAGCCTATATTGTGTGGATATGAATTCTTGATATCAACAATTCAATTTTTACTAGTTAAAATGCTAATTCTTGATATCAACAATTCAATTTTCACTAGTTAAAATGCTAATTCTTTATATCAACAATTCAATTTCAACTAGTAAAAACTGATATCAGTAATTGTATTTTCACTAGTGAAATGTCACCATAGGCTGCCATTCAAATTCTATTGTTGATATCAGGAATTGAATTCTTGATATCAACAACTGAATTGCTACTAGTGACAATGTTAATTTCTGATATCATGAATGTGATTGTTACTAGTAAGAAAGCCATTTTAGATATCTGAAATTATATTGATATCAGCAATTGAATTTTTGATATCAGAAATGCTAATTGTTGATATCAGGAATTGAATTGTTGATATAAAGAGTTTAATTGTTATTAACATGCCATTTGATGAAAAGAGAGCACATGGTGTGGTACGAGAAACATAAAAGTAGCACAGTTTCAGAAAAGAGATGTAATTTTTACCGTCACTCCCATAGCCGCTGTATTAGAAACTTGTTAACTATTTTTTTGTAATTTGATGCAAAGGTAATATAATACAAAGTGTAGTATTATAAATGTAATGTATAGTATTGTAATCCGTAATCTTTAATTTATGGGAAATTTATTTTTATTTTAAATATTTTTTATATATATATATGAAAAACTTGGTTATTTATTGTGTTTTAAACTGCATTGTTGACATGATTGTGAAAATTGCAAACCTTAGGCTAAATATACAGAAATGAATATTTATTCATTATTTATTTTTTAAAGAGAGAGAGGACTTTTTTGTACACTGTAAAAAATAAAAACAGAAAATGTACTGGTAATTTTTTGGACATTATCCAGTAATTTTACAGAAATTTCTGTTAACCCTACAATACAACACAATGCAATGCATACTTCAAAATGCAGGTTAAACACCTAAAAACAATACGGAAACTTTTTTTTTTTTTTTTACAGTGTACCCTATTTGTGGAAAGTGCCATATACGGTGTATAAATAACACATTTTGTGTGTACATTTTTGTCGCTTACCACACTGTTGCGTAACGTCTTGTATAGGCTGACAGTGCACGTCTTTGTTCCAGATTCGTTCCTCCCAATGCAGAACATCCCCATCACTGCAGGTCATATCTAAAATGTCCTGAGCGCTGCGTACACGTTTCCACACCCTGAACAGACTTAAACTGCCCTTCAGTTCTTTTCCCGTTTCAATGTTCATCTTGTCATTCACAAAATAGTGGTCCACACCTAAAGTCAAAGTGCCACCGCCAGCCACACTATGGTAGAGAGGGTGCAGAGCCGTTCCTTTAGACTCTGCTTTCAAGTTCACCCTGGATCCATTAACATAGACTTTTGGCTCAGTCATAGACTTGGACCAGGTCATGCAAACTGAATGCCAGTTTCCCAAGGACACCACGGAAGATTTGGTCCAGAGTCTATCAAACATTATAATATAGAGGTCTGGTCCATGACCCTTCATCCCTAGCTCTATGCGTATCTTATCAGGGTGCAGGTATGTGAACGCGGTCCAGTACGAATTGCTGATCTTCCTCTTTATGTTCACACACACACTGAGCTCCTTCAGGGCAGGGATTTTAGGTTGATTTTTCAGCAGCCAGTATTTACAGTCCTTCTGCATGAAATCCACCTTCTTCCCCCACAGACTGTCAGCATTTACTGAACCTCAGGTGTAAAATGAAAATATGTAAAACACAACAAAATGACAAAACATAACAAATTGTGAATGGTAAAATATTTTGCGCAACAATAATACCTCCATTCTTCCATGTTATTATACATAGAATGAGGATGATGAATAAAGCCTTAACCTGTTTATTGTGTTTTTCCATTGTCCACCTGAAAAAGACAAGAAATAAAATTACACATAAAGATTTTGGTTTATTTATAAGTCAGTATCAAGCTCCACCTCAAACATTGAGTTTTCTCAGCATTTTCCATACAAACCATTTATCATTTATTGAGCATATTGCAGTTAGATAGATAGATGCAAGCAAAATTAAACAATAATTACTCACCGTATTCAATATGTGCTAGTTTCAAATTTCCATGTAGGTAATTTCTTCATTCAAGAGAGTAACTGTACATCAGCATGTACGTTGACTGATGTGAAAAGTATGACCATGAGAGAGATCTTGTGTTGACCTTTACAAGTTCCCCTGTCATTCTATTGTGTTATTCATTAAGCTCATCGATCATCCACTTGGCCATGACATATAGTGTCAGCCAATGATTGTGTATATATGCACTGTACACCATTTTCATAAAGCCAAGTGCAGCTATATGATCAGTCAGTATAGCCGGTATATGATTAGCAAACAATAGCTGCAACTTTGAGTTTACAAGTCTATTTTACAATTTCTCTCTCATATTTGCAAAATTGCACAGCATCACATGGAAACATATGCAATAAACCTAGAGGCACTAAAATCAAATTAAAAAATTTAGAGAACTTTATCCACTGTAATGAAATGTCTTTTAGCCTATACACCTTTCAAATTCTTCATGCTGCCTTCAAATTTTAAGTTTAGTCAACTTGAAATGTGAAGTTGTTGTACTATGTGACAACTTGGATATTTGAGTTGACTAAACTTAAAATTTTAAAGTTTTAAATTTTAAAACTTGAAATGCTCTTGAACTCACCACTATATAGGCCTACATTGGAGAGTTCAGAAATTTACATTACAACAGTGGTATAATATATGGAATGATATTCCGGACAATTTTCAAAAGCAATTGCATTTTCAATTTGTGCACGCATACGTTGTGACCTAATGGAAACACAAATGCATTTCAAATGTCTTATGAGTTATGACCCTGCCATTTTGGAATAGCAATAGAAAATCACCCATTTACTATTTCACTTCCTCCGGGTCCTGCCACAACCCTCACAAAATTCGCAATCCCCTTTGCACTTGCATTTCCGATGTCTAACACAGTCAACTGTCAATCAGTCTTGAGGGTGGTTTATTGATATAGTCGGAAAGTATGCCACGCCCTCAAGTGTTGGAAAACATTGTCCGGAATATCATTCCATAGGGTATGAAGTATTTGAGTAGGCTAAATGTCATAGATACTTGGCTACATTTATGAATAAGTATTTCTCCAATACATTTGTGATGAGTAATGCATTTACTCATTACATTTCAGGTGTGAATGTGAGTGCATTAGCAGGTAGTTGCTGAATCGCAGGTGCTTCACATATCAGATTAGGGACATGCACTGAAGCCGGGCTTTGACTATTTCATTTGATTTATCCGTTATAGTGACCTTTTTGAAGGATGTTGGTTTACTTGTGCACTTTTTGAGCATTTGAGTTTAACTGAGACTTAAAGGGATAGTTCACCCAAAAATGAAAATTCTGTCATCATACTCACCCTAAAGTTGTTCCAAACCTGTATGAATTTTTTTTCTTCTCTGTTGAACACAAAAGAAGATATTTTGAAGAATGTCAGTAACCAAACAGTTGTTCAAAATATCTTCTTTTGTGTTCAACAGAAGAAAGAAACTCATACAATTTTAGAACAACTTGAATGGTGAGTATGATGAAAGAATTTTCATTTTGATTTATTGCAATTTTGAGGTGTTCATTTTTATTTCGACTTTAAGAAAAAAAAAACGTGATTGCTCTCCTCACAAATCAACTGTTTCTTGTTTTTCACTGGCATGACGCTTGGGTGTTGAGGACTAGTGCATCTTGAGCCTATACATTCAGTAAGAGTAAAATACTTAAAGCCACATGTGTAATTTTCGACATTAGGCGTAGCTTGATGACGCCTTGATTTCGTGGAGCTTTTATTATGACGCAGACAACCGCTTCTGCTTCTTCCGGTCATGTGTATGTGGGGTAACACATTATAATATTATTATTATTATAATTCACAATAATTATTGTCATTATTATTATTTTATTTAACACTAACATTTATGGATGTTGATGGATTTCTTTCTTTCAAACGTTAAACAGCTTTTATTTTGGCAGAAACCCACAGGGAAAGACCTTAGTGCTTCTTTTTGTTGACAACAAAAATTTTAAGTGACTCAAACATATAGCACTTGCAGAGAAGCATTGACTGTGAACAGAAACTGAAAGCTATGCTGTAGCCTACTCCATCCAAAACATGCTGCACGTCAAATAAGATATTCGCACGTTCTCAAATCCGTCCATTCATAAAAAGTTTACCAGGCAACTGACGAGTAGCACTGTTTCAGCGCAAATTTTTAGCGCTGAAACTTTACACTTTGAACTCAGGCTAACAACCAGCTGATGGCGCCGCGAGCTCGTGCAGCGCTGTCAGAATCAATCCGTGCATATTAGAAAAACGTAACATTTTGTAGTTTATTTAGTAATTGTTTAAGGCCATTTTGCGATTTCAATCATCATAAAGTAACATGCAGCAACAAGTCATTTCATCTGCTCTTGGGGGCCCCCTGGTGGCTAAGGGGCCACTTAGTTCGCTTATGCCTTGGGCCGGCTCTGTTTTAATCCAAAAATCTTACATATTGTGCCTTTAAGTAGCAAGGCCGTAAATATGCACACATTCACTCTTATTTTTTTCTGCCTTATTTGTAAAAATGCAAAACGTTTCTTGTCACGTCAAATTCAGTTATGATTTTACATAAATTATGTCATATTTTCAATTAAAAATGCTGAAATTTCATTAAAAAAATGTCAAGTAGTTTGCATCACTTGACATTACTGTTGGTCGCTGAACGTTTTTATCGTAAAACAGTTGTCAAATATTAAATGTTTCTATTTACATTTTACGACGCACTGCTATAACTAAAGTGCCGCGTTGGATTATAGGTTGGAAATCGCACTAACAGTAAGCCCCGCCTTTTTTGATTTGGCTATTGGCTATCTCACTCATTCTGACAGTGACGAGCGCTGTTAGACCGCTGAGGCAGACCAACCTAAAAATGTAACATTTTACTTTTATCATCCTAGCAACAAACAGAGCGGTGTGTAATAAAGTACAGCAGAGCAGCATCAAGAATATCAAATTCTAATTATTTCATTTCTAATTATTCGGGGGGACTTGTCCCCCTCAATGTCTAGACTCTATGGTTGTTACGACCCTAGCCAGACTGTTTTAATAAGGCTGGTTTCATAGACAGGGTTTAGATTACGCCATGATTAGGCCTTACAGTAGTTAAATTAGGATGTATAAACGTGCCTTAGGAAAAAAACATTTCTGGTGTGCATCTTGAGACAAAACAATGGCAATAACATATTTTAAGATATGCCAGTGCACATTGTTTTCTGTTAAAACAGCTAAAACATGCATTTTAGTCTGGGACTAGCTTAAGCCTTGTCTGTGAAACCAGGCATAAGACTTTTATTCATTAGGATTTGTGACTTGTAATGTACATATGGAGTCATTTTCGCTGTAAGGGATATGGTTTTACTTGAGTATGGTTTTCAGGTACAAGGCTAAAATCTACCGTCTAACAGCGCTGAAAAAATAATGTCTGACAGAGTTACGCTTACAAAACACTTTGAATTTTGACACCATTAAAACAATATACAATAAAATACACACTTTATTCTATAGCATGTTTAAAAAGTAAAGTTAAATTAACAAGAGACTTTTTGAGGTTTTTAAAGTCTGCATACTGATTTGAAATAAACATTTACTATTTCTGTGCTACATTATGCCACTAGATGTCGCTTTTGTATGAAAAAAGACAGCAAATAGCAACTACAAATGACATTAGCAGTTTTCTCAGAATCAACTTTATTTTTTCTCAGATTATACAAAGGTAAAATAACGTAGTTTTCATGTTAATTACAGTAAGATAAATGTTTAAGTAAGGAGAGAGACAAAAGCTACAGATATTTTTTTTTTCCCAGTATAGGTTTTTATATGGCAATATCACAAAATGTACAATTGGTATTTCAAATCACAAGGAAAAGATACAAAAACACATAGTACTGAAAAGTTCATCGGCCACGATTACAAGCTGTTACAGATTTAAAAGTTATAAACACAAAGCTTCATTTGATACAATGAAACGAGTCGGTCTGAAACACAGATGTACTGGTAATACAACCTCTCAAAATCCTGTCTCACTATCTTTCCTGAGACAAATGGGCCTTTGGAAAGAGAGAATAAGTTTTCCCATCAAAGCCTCTAGGTAAACGTATCATTCTCACAGGAAATATCAAACTCCCCTCATAAAGAAGCCAGAACCAACATAACAGAAGCCTTTGTCAATACTTCAGCATATTTATGTGGGATTCCTATATAAATTCAAATGAATGCTGACTATTTTCTGAATTAATCTCACTCTTCTGTCTCCACGGTGAGCCGGCGCTTACAGTTTCTTGGAGCAGTCAGAGCAGTAAATGTCTCCATTGCGAGCTACAAAGCGCTTTTCTGCCAGGTTGAGAGAGCACTTCTTACAGTTAAAGCAGTAATCGTGCCAAGAGCCTCCCTCATAGTTCACTACGTTCGTAGCCTTGCCAAATCCTGTGGGATGAGAAAAGGTAGATTTATTTGTCACTTTAATTCAAGTCAAATACACAACATTCAAAAAGAATGCATAAAGTCGAGAATTGTGCATATGTGTGTGTGTGTGTGTGTGGATTCAAACCTGTAATAGGATTCTGGCAGCTGCTGCATTTTTTGGCCACAGTGCTTTTGTAGCAGTCCACACAGTAGACCTTTTCCTCGTGGGAGGTGAAGCGGGTGCCAGCCAGAGGCTTTCGGCAGGAGGAGCACACAAAGCACTCTGAATGCCACGGCTGGTCCTGGTAATTCACACCTCCTGTGGTAATGGGCTGGAGGAAGACATGTGGAAACAATACAGTGAGGCAACTCTTGACAGTCATTATTATCATAAAACATCTTTATTTTTTTTAATGAAAGAAGATGTTTTGTATTTATAGAATATTAAGAAATCAACAACTTTAAAAGTAATCATTAGCTAAAATCCATTAATTTCACCTTCTTGCAGCAAGCGCATTGCTTGGCAAATTTCTTCTCGTGGCAAGGGCTGCAGTAGATGTTGTTGTTCTTTGTTATGAAACTTTTGGAGCCGATTGGCTTTTGACACTGATAGCAGGTGAAACACTCATCATGCCACGAGTTGCCTTTGTATTCCACGTTCTCAGTGCCTGTATCAAACACATTAGAAAGGAAAATGGAAAAATTATACATACAAAGGAAATGAATTAAACAAGAAATATAATGTCAGGTTTTGTCTTTATTTTATGTGTTTTAATTTATTTAATGGTTGTTTTATCTTATTTTAAATAATTTAAGCCATCTTAAACCCTCTTAAATGTTAAATGTGTGCTGAGGCCCAGTCTTTTAATTTTCCCTCAGTGAAAAAAAATATTTGATAATGATTTATAAATATAATATTTACAATATAATAATATTTAAATGAAATAATATATATATATATACAGTGCTGCTTGAAAGTATGTGAACCCCTTGAAGAATCTGTTAAAATGTGAACAATTTAAACAAAATAAGAGGGATCATACAAAATGCATGTTATTTTTTTATTTAACACTGTCCTAATAAGATATTTTACATGAAAGATGTTTACATATAGTCCACAAGACAAAAAAAGCTGAATTTATAAAAATGACCCCGTTCAAAAGTTTATGTACCCTTGATTCTTAATACTGTGTGTCGTTATACTAAGCAGTTAAACTGCCCAACGTTCTTCAGAAAAATCCTCCAGGTCCCAAAAATTCTTCAGTTTTCCAGCATCTTTTTTTCATTTTTCTTATTTTGTTAAATATCAATTTTTTTCATTTAGTACTGCCCTTCGGAAGCAACAGAAGATACTTACATGTTTCCCGGAAGACAAATTAAGTACAATTTACCTTGATCTTCAAATTCAAAAGTTTTAAGTGCTCAGGACAAACAAGAGACTCATGAACAACCATCACAAAACAAAAAAACAGCTGTGGATCATCCACGTAACGACACACAGTATTAAGAATCAAGGGTACATCAACTTTTGAACAGGATCATTTTTATAAATTCAGCTATTTTTTGTCTTGTGGACTATATGTAAACATCTTTTATGTCAAATATCTTATTCAGGACAGTATTAAATAAAAAATAACATGCATTTTACATGATTCCTTTCATCTTGTTAAAATGATTCACATTTTCACAGATTCTGCAAGGAGTTCACAAACTTTCAAGCAACACTGTGTATATATATATATTTATTTCATATTAGATTTTTAAGTTTTTTAAGCTATATAAAACTACTTCATATAAAAACACATATACATTTATATTTATACCTGCCAGTATGGGCTTGTAGCAGCCATGGCAGCGAGGGGCATCCTCACGTGAGCTACAAGTCCCACACAGGATCCTGTCATCCTTGGAGGTGAAAGACTCCTTGGCCACGTTCTTATAACACTTGGCACATCGGAAACAATCGGAGTGCCAGTACCGCCCTTTATGGTGAAGCTCCTACACAGACAGGAACCAAGACTGAGAGATGTACACACTTTTATTTTGGATGCGATTAATCACGATTAATCGTTTGACAGCCCTAAATAATATAATATAATATTTTGTGAAAGTAATATATTTATATATAAATATACATTACCGTTCAAAAGTTTGGGGTCAGTTAGATTTTTTTTTCAGCAAGGATACATTAAATTAATCAAAAAGTGACAGTAAATACATTTATAATTTTACAAAATATGTCTATTTCAAATAAATGCTGGTCTTATTCATCAAAGAATCCGGAAATAATGTATCAGCTTCCAAAAAAATATTAAGCAGCACAACTGTTTCCAATATTGAGAATAAGAAATGTTTCTTGAGCACCAAATCATCATATCAGAATGATTTCTGAAGGATCATGTGACTCTGAAGACTGGAGTAATGATGCTGAAAATTCAGCTTTGCATCACAGGAATGAATTATATTAATAGAAAACAGTTATTTTAAATTGTAATAATATTTCACAATGTTACTGATTTTACTGTATTTTTTGATTAAATAAATGCAGCCAAAAACATTCAAACATCTTACCGACCCTAAAATTTTCAGGGAGCGTATAATTATTTTCATTTTTAATTAATTAAAATTGTTATAAAAAAAAAACTGAGAAATACAACAAATTTATGTATACAGTATTTCTACTTTCATCTCGACTTCAAAGCCTAATTTATATAGATTACTGAAGTTGTAAAACTTTCTCTAAACTATTAGATTAGTAGTCTATGATAAGTGCTCTTATAGATATGGGTCAGGCTACAAGGGCGCAAAGGCAGCTACAATGTCGGGCACAAAACCACATCAGACCAAGATTTCAGCCTGCGTTTTTGTAGCATTTTAACTGCGGAACCACCCATGGAAAAAACACACATACAGATCCAGATATCACGTGTTACCTTAGACTCGGTGCTGATTGGGCGTCGACACTCTGTGCAGGTGTTGGCGCAGAACTTGTCAAAGCATCGCACGCAAACTTGTTTCTCGTCTTTCCTCACGAACTTCTTTCCACTGAGGTCCTCGCGACAGTAAAAACAGTTGGAACGGTCTGCCATAGTCCCCCAATAAACGCACGAATAACTGTGAGAAATAATAACAGCGATTACCTCATCGTGATCATAAAATTAGGTCATAAAAATACATCATGATGTATAAATGTAGAAAAAGAAACGGATCTTTTGTAGAAAGAATAAAGTTTCACACGTCCCACACCCCCTCATGTAACTAACAGTGTTCAGAGTTTCCTCAGGAAACTGTGAGGTAATTTATTGATAAGATAGTGTTTGTTCCGTTTTCCCTTAGGCGGAAGGGCCAAATTGCTTTGAGTTGTTATGTAACCATAGGCAACAGCACACAACATGTTTTTTTATTGTCCTCAGGTCTAATCTTGATCTGATAGCGGGTTCAGTTCAGCTGTAGTTGGATTAAAGTAAGACAGATCCTTCTTTCAGTAAAATGATAGGCCTAAATCTCTTCGGTAATAACGAAACAGCGCGTTCACTACATACATTCATGCCTAAATCAAATAATGTCGTGAACCAGCCAAGGAAATACAATAAAAATTGAATTTGTTATGAGAAATTTGATTATAAACGAATGCCTGGTTTGAATTACATATTGTTTCACTCGCCAAAACAAACGTCATTGGGAACTTGTAGTCATTAAAAATGAGGGCAGGTTACCAAACACTTCCTGGTAATGAAATATTAACTTTTGCGTAAATGCTTCAAGCAAATATGTGCATGTTTTAGTATGCGTGCACACATTTGATCGCTTTGGTTTATACGTGCAGAAGTATGTCTGGTATGCATGTGGTGAGATGAGGAATGTTAACAGTTCTTTAACCAAGTTTAAAGTGGGAAACTCTCATTCACTTTGCAGTGAGCTTACATGTCTGGTTAATTATTTAGCATGCATCAGATCTGAATAACTTCCAGGTGGGTTGTCTGTCAACTAACTAATGGCTGACATATTTTACTGCTCTACTCAAGTCCCAAAAGCAAAGGAAAAAATAATACGTTTACCTTCCTGTCTCCTTTGCAAATGCAAACTCTAAACTAACATCCGTAATGGGGAGCTGGACGATCCCAAAGTTTCAAATGAAACTGGGCAAATTGTACTGCACAGTCCCTATATGTTTTTCTCAAGTTCTAACATCACTGCCAAAATCAGAATAAACTCCCACCTCCAATTTCTCTCTCACAGACTTGTTTTTCTATGTAGTGTATATGGTCCCCTGTACTGACCTAGTGGTTCTATTAACACATCTAAAACCAAATATCCCATCTATGTCTGTTTTAGACAAGCAGAAGTATTTTTTAATGGACACAGGAGAAGTATCTGAACTGTAATGAGGCTTAAATATGTGGGATACTGTTACCGGACTTGGCAAAAGTGGTCTTGTTTTTCCAGAGAGTTCGAAGGCTTCCGAAATGTGCTGTTCTTCATGATACCCTTTCCAGTTCTGTGTTTCCTGGTCAGTTAACTTTAATGACAGACCAGATAGACATTTGGAAATCACATTTTAGCTGCGTTCTAACAGCCACTCACCAAAGCTCAAAGTTCACTGGCTCATACTTTTTCAAATTGGATTTATGGTGTTTTTATGGGAGAGTCAAGTGAGGACAGAAATGATGAGGAGAACAATGTGAACCAGGGGCTAGATTCAAGGATAACATTTCTCAACTATTATTTTCTTTGTGTTTTCTAGCTTAAGATTAAGAACATTTGTTTTTCTGAAAAGACTTAAAGTCCCCCTGTGGTGAAAATCAAGGTTTTAATGTTGTTTATATGTCTATGGGGTGTTTTTAATATGCTTTAAAGGTGCAGTGTGTAATATTTATGAGGATCTATTGACAGAAATGCAATATAATATACATAACTATGTTTTCAGTGGTGTATGAAGACTTTACATAAAGAACCGTTATGTTTTTATTACCTTAGAATGAGCCATTTCTATCTACATACACCGCGGGTCCCCTTACAATGAAGACGCCATTTTGCGCCGTCATGTTTCTACAGTAGTCCTAAACAGACAAACTGCTTTACAGAGCGCTAGCTACTCTCTGCTGTCTCAGACGACGACATCTTTGTCCTGTGTCGGCCACCGTAGCTTCTCTATGTGCTTCGAAAGGGAGAGGTAAGCGGTGGGCGGTTGCCATTCGCAACCTCACAGCTAGATGCCGCTAAAATTTACCTCACCTTTAAGACAAACCATGCGCAAATTCATAAGTCAACACCATTGCTGAGTATTTTCTCCTTAAAACTGCAGTGAACCAAAGACACGGTTTGAAATCGTTGGTGTTTCTGATGTCACAAACTACCTTGTAACCAATCAATGTGTGATCGTCAACGCTGGTGCGAGTGAGTGGAGGCAGGGATAATTTGCATATTCATAGCACCGCGAATACTAAATGAGGCAAGGGTGTAGAGTTACATTCAAGCTATTTTAAGGCATGAAGAATTTTTTTTCCAAGGAAAAAATGATTAAATGTCATTTTGGTGATCAAAGATGAGTTTTAAGGGCTAAAATTATTGACTACAGGGGGACTTTAAATTATTATAATTAGGCGTCATCATTTTTAGTAAAATTTTTACTTGCATTACTATCATTTATCCCATTAACTTTCATTATTTTTATGAAACCCACCCCAGATTCAATCTCACATGTTCGCCACACCACAGCACATGTGGTAACCACTAGGCCACAGCTTCACTCCCTTGGTTATAATTAATAGCAAACAGCTCAATTAAAACAAATAATGAGCAAATAAGGGAACCCGCTAACTGGGTCACAGATAAGTGTGAAAGGAGGCATTTTTATAGACGCTGATGTAATGGCGAACTGACAGACCCTTGTTTTAGTCAAATATTTAATGTGATCTCCAGGGAGATGGCAGACTGTTGAGACTGGAATCTGGTTTCAGGATGACCTCATGCACCGGCATCTGGAACACAGTCGGGTGAGCGTAGCAGCCAAAGCAAACGAGGGGAAGAATTGGAACAGTCATGCTGCTCGCGACCCATTGGTTGATGTGATATGAGGGAACTTGAGAGCCTGTGAGACTTCAGCTGAAGAGAAAAATAATATGGCGATACGGACCATGTTTGTTCCTCTTTTATGCTGCTTTTGCGTGCATTTAACAAGTTATTTTTCTTTGCAGGCCCACAATGGGGTGCGGTGCATATGGTGAAGGCAACCAAATTAGAAGTTGGGCAATGACATCACCTGCTGGTTAGCTCAAAATATCACTTTTACAGTAATTACTGCATTCGAAAACCACACACGAGCGCACTTGTGCATATGCTCTTACCCAAACAGAGAAACATATGTTGGATGAACTGTTTCTTTAAAATGCATTTTAAGGCACAAATGGTCCTAATTAGCAAACATGGGTCATCTGAAATATGGTAATCAACCCTGTTATTTGTGTTGGAATGATCTACTTGCTGAAGAATGTGGGAAACGCTTGGAAACAGGAAGCCTGTGAAGTGGCTGTACGAAGAACAGGCGAGACGGCTGGCCAGCGGTGTAACCCTAGTCCTCTTGATCTGCACTCCTAAATACACCTTCACAAAGAGGAAACTCAAACAAGACTACCGTTCCTCTCTAGGGTTAACCTGGGGCCACATTTAAACCACCATATAATTACACTGATGCCTTCATAAATTCATTATCATTTATAATGTTTCTCTTAAAGGGACCTGGCTCTAACAATAGGCTACTTATTACATGGCATTCTGGAATACTTCATTCTGATTGGTCAAAAGTACAATATAGTGCAACAGTCGGAAGTAAAAATAAATAGATTTTTAACAATAGCATATAAACTGTTAAAGACAGACCTACTGTGAGCTATGAGGTTGTTAATGCTTTTGTTGAAGTCATCAGTGCACATTATTAGGGCCCGAGCACCGATGGTGTGAGGACCCTATTGGAATTGCTCAGCCTATTATTATTCTTCTCCCAAATGAATCGCATTTTTGAGGGCCTAAACATGCTCGAAAACTCATGAAACTTTGCACACGCGTCAAAAGTGGTGAAAATTTACGTCTGATATGGGTTTCAGAATTAGGCGTGGCAAAATGGCTCGATAGCGCCACCTACAACATTTCAACGAAGTGCCCCTCCCGCTACGTTTCACGTACAGGTATGAAATTCGGTAGACACATGTAACAGCCATTTTCAGACGTTGTACTTTAACGAACTCCTCCTAGAGATTTAATCAGATCAACATCATATTTGCACAGTCTAATCTAAAGGCCTTTGCGACGTTAAATTGCGAAAATCTTGAGTTTTCCTTGAAGGGCGTGTCCGTGGCGGCCTGACAAATTTCGATGTTTCGCCATAAAACAGGAAGTTGTTGTAACTCGGTCATACAATGTCCGATCTGCCCCAAACTTCACATGTATTATTAGAGTCCTGGCCTGAAGACATCTACACGCCAATATTCAGTTACAGTCATAGCGCCACCTGCTGGCAACAGGAAATGGCATGTTTTACACTGTGATTAACTCCTCATAGTGATTTAATCAGATCAACATCATATTTGGTCAGTCTAATCTAAAGGCCTTTGCGACGTTAAATTGTGAAGATCTTGAGTTTTCGCTGAAGGGCGTGTCCGTGGCGGCCTGACAAAATCTGATGTTTCGCCATGACACAGGAAGTTGTTGTAAGTCAGGCATACAATGTCCGATCTGCCCCAAACTTCACATGTTTGATAAGAGTCCTGGCCTAATGACATCTACATATGAGTTTCAGAATTAGGCATGGCAAAATTGCTCGATAGCGCCACCTACAACATTTCAATGAAGTGCCCCTCCCGCTACGTTTCACGTACAGGTATGAAATTCGGTACACACATGTAACAGCCCAATACCTACAAAAAAGTCTCCTGGTACGAAATCTGAAAACCAACAGGAAGTCAGATATTTTGAATTTTCTTTGCAAAATTGTTGCAAATTTTGCCATTTCCAGACGCTGTACTTTAACGAATTCCTCCTAGAGATTTAATCAGATCATCATAATATCTAAAGGCCTTTGTGATGTTAAATTGTGAAGATCTTGAGCTTTCCCCGAAGGGCGTGTCCATGGCGGCCTGACAAATTTCGATGTTTCGCCATGAAACAGGAAGTTGTTGTAACTCGGACATACAATTTCCAAACTTCACGTTTTATTAGAGTCCTGGCCTGAAGACATCTACATGCCAATATTCAGTTACAGCCATAGCGCCACCTGTGGGCAACAGGAAAGACCATGTTTTACACTGTGATGAGTATCCTCATTGAGATTTAACCAGAACAACATTATGTTTGGTCAGTCTAATCTTAAGGCCTTGGTGATGTTAAATTGCGATGATCTTGAGTTTTTGCTGAAGGGTGTGTCCGTGGCGCCCTGTCAAAGTCTGATGTTTCGCCCCAAACTTCACATGTTTGATAAGAGTCCTGGCCTGAAGACATCTACATGCCAATATTAGTTAGTCATAGCGCCACCTGCTGGCAACAGGAAATGGCATGCTTTACACTGTAATTCCCTCCCAGAAACACATTTAAATATGCCATCAAGTCCTAAACATGCTAGAAACACATTAAATCAAGCAAAACTTGGCTAAGTGCTAATGTATGCGATTTACGCCACAAAACAGGAAGTTGTTGTAACTCAGGCATACAGTGTCCGATCGTCCCCAAACTTCACACGTTTGATAATAGTCCAGGCCTGAAGACATCTACATGCCAATATTCGGTTATAGTCTAAGCGCCACCTGCTGGCAGCAGGGTGACTTTGCTATATTTCTCCTATATTTACCCACTTAAATGCATGTTGCCCACTATTCGCTGTTTTCCTGAGGCCACCTGGTGGCGGTGCTCCTGGGTGCGAGGGGCCTTTCATCGCTGCTTGCAGCTTTAATTTCAACTTATTTTTTTAAATATTCATGTTTAACAGTGGAAATCTGGGTAAAAACTACATTACCCATGATTCTGCAAAGACATCTCCACCAATCAGAGAATCAAAACAAATTGCTCCGAAAAAGCTCTTTAGTGCTTGTTCTCTCCCATGAAGCACAAGTCAATCTCACTATTCACTTAAATATTTGCATATATACAGTATATATGCATATTTTGCAATAAACGTAAAAGATACAGGACATAATCAACATCCTTAAATCAATTGTTTTATATTTCTCAATAGACCCTTTTCACAGACTGTGATGGCGTCTTTTAACGGTCATCAATATCGTAATTCCTGCAATGTTTTTTGTATTTTCATTTTTAAAAAAATGTATGTACATTTATAACACTAATACTTTGTATTATATTACTTTTGCATCAAATTACAAAAAACAAGTACTGCTGCTGTGAGGGTGTTTCTAATACAGCGTCTATGGGAGTGACGGTAAAATTAACATCTTTCTCTCTTTTCACTGCCGTTATCAATCTCACTCTATTTTTCCCCTCTTTTTGAAAGTTGTGAAATTTGTGGAGTTTTTCTTTTGCTATTTGAGCAAATGGGGACACAAAAAATATATTTAATGTATTCTCTCATTCCCCACTATAAAAGTTAACCCAACTATGATGACTTCCGCTTCTGAGAAACCCGGAAATGTGAAAAGGGTCTATTGTTTTTAATTTAATTGTCATTTGCATGCTTAATGGGATTGTAGTTTCCTCCCTCACTCATGCTGTTTTTGTCTGATTTTCAAATACTTTTTTTCCTTCAAAAGCTGAAAAAGTGGAAGGGCACTTCTAAATGTTGAGATTGACCAATCAGAACATTATAGAATAATAATAAAAGCTGTTTCTTATCAACTTTAAGATCAGTCCTATGGTGTAAATATCACCCTTTACACTCTATGCAAACAGTTTGTAATATTTGCTGTAGGCTGCGCTCACACTGATATTCATCTGCTTTCATGTGCATAGTCAAATACACAGAACAGAGGGATATGAAAAACAGAGTATCAATCCACCGAGTTCTTACCTAAATGTTTCCACATATGCTTTAAAAAAGGCCCCAACAAGCAAAAATGGGGAGGAAATTAATCACTTTTCATCTGACGTTAAAGGGATAGTTTACCCCAAAAATTAAATTCTGTCATCATTTACACCCTCAAGTTGTTCCAAACCTGTATGAGTTTCTTCTGTTGAACACAAAAAAATATATTTTTAAGAAAGTTTGTAACCAAACAGTTGACGGTAGCCATTGACTTCCATAGTATCTTTTTCACATACTATGAAAGTCAATGGGGCCTATCAACTGTTTGGTTACCGACATTCTTAAAAATATATTTTTTTGTGTTCAAAAGAAAGAAACTCATACAGGTTTGAAACAACTTGTGACAGAATTTTCATTTTTGGGTGACTATCCCTTTAAGGGAATGGCAAATGCTTTACAGGTCCCCACTGTGTTCTCGGTAGCAGGAGAACACAAGATCATTTCACAGACGTAAAATTGGATCTGAACGTAAATGAGCAACAGACAGCTCTGTTGATGGGCCATGTCAAATGTTTTTGAGGATTATTTTGTACTCCTTAATAAAACCCTTAGTTATACAGTAATTGCGGTTTTCTTCAATTTTTTAGGAAGTCTGTTGCAACTGGCTCCTGATTCATAATCAGTCATGAGGCAGTGACTCAAACACACGCACCCTTGATACAATACAGTGCTTGTCTTGTGGTATGAACAGGGAGTTTGGTTCCAATTTTAAATGTGCATTATGTCAATACTCAATTGTTATTCATTTATGGACTATTCTATAAGGTGTATGACAACACATTTGTATATTAATTACCTTAGTAATAACACACTTAAATCAGTGTCTGTAAAGACAAATAATTTTCAGCCAGCAAAAAAGTGTCCAAATGGGAAAATGGATAGAAAGCTAAATAACGAATGCCAGACATGGTATGATAGCCTAATAATTCTCCTGTGCATTTTTACTTCCCCGGAATGCGCAACAGGTAATGGCAGAATTATGGACATCAAAGACAGATATCAGATATTTATATCACTCTCATGGGGTGAATTCCTTTCTGCACACAATTTAGACACAAACTGTCCAGCGGAGTCTCTCAGCCCATCAGTCCATGCCTTTGACATGTGGCTAGATCTCTGGAGTGAAAATCTTTAATAAGAAACAGATTTCAGAGGCTGAAAGAACATGCAGAAAATCCCTGAAGCCAACGCCCCATTACTGTACTTACATTTGTGCACTTCATATTCAGACTCATAGAGGTTAATCAATATTCATATACTATATTCATGTTCATATACTGCACATGTAAGGGTAGATTTTTTTCTTGGCCAGATTAAATATTAAACAGAGAAGCCATTTTGAAAATGTGAACTTTTTTCAAGAATATACTGAAGGATGTTTGTAATAAATCTTGGTGGCAGGTGAAATAAATTCATTTCATACAACACTAAACTGATTAGAATATTTTTTTTTAAATCACAGAAAATATTTTAAAAATATAGCTATTTGTATTATTTATTTACTTAAATATGAAAACATTACTTTATAAAATTTCTGCCTCTATTATTTGATGTTTTTTTTGGCACAGGTCTAGGCAGAATAGCACGTCCCTGTGACTCCGTGTCCTATTCAGAAAACGTAAATTTCGCTGCCTTGTTATCCTAACAAGTAGTTTTTTTTACCGTTGAGAAAGTTGAACTTACCTCTTTCTGCGGGACACGGTGCTCTAAGTGTCCTGTCCACTGCAGCTACAGCAAAGTTGCAATGTGTTTTGCTCTTGGTTCGGTTTTGCGTTGGTGGGTTGTCGAGAATTCTTAGCTCATTAATATAAATTAAGTCATGCTAACGTTCATTGGTAGACGTCCAATGGCGAAGGCTTTCTTCTTAATATTAATTAGGTAATACTGGCGCTGCGTAGTTACCAACCAATGACGAAGATTTGGCTCATGAATATTAAGATATTTTTTACCATACTGGGATTCGTAAATCCACAGGGCGCGAAGGTTTTTATGTATTCACTGCAAACAATCAATTTAAGATCCAACAGTTTTATTGTATGAAATAGGAGCCTTTTCCATGATGAAAAATGGATTTTAAAGTAAATTTCTGTAAGATTTTCAAAACTCCACCAGCTACGTCTAGCACTATTTACCTGTGAAAATACGAAATCGATGTCTTTTAAGTAAATTAAACAAAGATGATGGCTGCACTCAAACAATTTCCAACACTGGCTTAAAAAGTACATTAAATCTAATTTATTAGAGGGTAAAAGGGTGTGGAAACACTTTGAAACATCACTTTTTCATAAGTATGAAACTCTTTTACAAGTATGAAACTCTTTTCATAAGTAAATGTTATGAGGTAATAATGAGTCAGATAGCACAGTACACACACCAGGAAACCAGACATAGGCACTTGTTTAAATAGATTTATCCACAATTGACCCACAAGTTATGTATGGCTTTGAAATGATCAATAAAGACACATAAATGCATTCACAATACAGGCAGACGTTCAGTCTAAGCTACACACTACTTAAACACTAAATTTATTTTGAATCTTTTATGGCACATTTTTTGTTTCTGTTAAGAAATTAGGAAGAAAACAGAAGGATTAGCAACCACAGCCATATTAGAACGGTGTCTAGACAAATAAATACATATTAATGGCAAAAAAATAATAAACCAATAAAAGCATAAATAATCATTTAACTTAATATTTCTGAAAAAAAGAATCACTTAGAGGGCAAGAGGTCAGCAGCTGTCCAGCAGGCTCAGACTCTGTGGCGCAGAGGGTCCGACAGAGGCGGGGATGGTGGAGGAGGAGGAAATGATGTCAGGGGGTCTGGAGGCTCATCTGTGGGGAGGACCAGACGGGTGCCTCCGAATGCAAGCTCCCTGTCGAGAGGATCATCTGACGTTCCTGCTAGTGAGTAAAGGCCAGCCTGGCCTGTGGAAGTGGTGGGCATGCCATGGGCATCCGTGCTGATCGTCATGTCACTGTACATAAAGCCATCTCCGTCATTTAGAATCAGCTCCGTGTCCTCATCATGCAATTGACCGGCATTCTAGCAAGAGGGTGGGGGAGAAGAAAATCCATGATGCACAATTCAGATTACATTCATGTGCTCATATGATTTTACACATTTCTACAATGTAGTATGAGCCAAAAGCAGCTATGGTTCAATGGTTTACCTCATAGGCTTGTGAGCTGGTAAGACAGCGTGCTATTGGACCACAGCAGGCTGGAAGAGTGGTAGTGAGAGGAGGCCCACTGTGTGTGAGGAAGGGTTTTAAATAACTGCACCACTTCATTAAGGATTAAACATTATTTAAAATGACTTAATTATACTACTACTACTTTTTATCAATTATAGTGTTACATATACAGGCTGCATTCATTTGATCAAAAATACAGTAAAAACAGTAATATTGTAAAATATTATTACAATTTAAAGTAAATTTAATATAGGTTAAAATGTAATTTACTCCTATAATGTCAAAGCTGAATTTCCAGCATCATTCAGTCTTCAGTCATATGATCCTTCAGAAATCATTCTAATATGCTGATTTGCTGCTCAAGAAACATTTATTATTATCTTAACTATCAATGTTTAAAACAGCTGTGCTGCTTAATATTTTTGTGGAAACTTTGCACTTTTTTCAGGATTTTTTTATGAATAGAAATGTCAAAAGAACAGCTTTAAGTACATTTTTTTTGTAACATTATGAGTGTCATGATATGTCACTTTTGATAAATTTCTATACTTTTTTTGTATCATTTATATACTTTATTTTTACCATTTCATGCACACTGACATTTATTTCTAATTTTTCCATAATTTATTTATATATTGTATTCCAATTTGTACTTCTAATTTGTAGGATGTCTCAAATTATAATAATTATATAATAATCATTAGTCCGGTTTGTGAAAAATGAAAATTCTAGTGCAGGGTTTCCACATGTGTTTTCGAGAGTGAATTACAGGGGGTTCATGAGTTGATGAAAAGCTAGCAATTAAATCACAAAAATGTAAAATTAAAACGAATAAACAATTTAAAAATGAAAACAATAAAAATAAAATCAAACAAATCATTATTTGTTTACCTGCATTTACCAAATGTGGTGAATGCGTTAGTGAATCCCAGATGGAAAAATCAAAGCTTGGTTTAAATTTTACAGCTGGTCATGAGCGCCCTCTACTGTTTAACATGCTGTACTGAAGACATACTGTTGGAGATGTACAATGCATTATGGTTGCCTAAGATGGTTGAATCCACTATGTAGGGTGCTAGGGTGTAAATAAGTCATTTTTAAATAACAATTAAATGCTGATACAACCAATGTCCCTTTAAGACAAGTCATTTCACTCGGCGGCCATCTTTGAAACGGGTCTCGGGCATGCAAGTGCAGCTCCTATCTCTTAGAATGGGGAAACATCAAATTCTCCAAAACTGTTAGCCAAGCTTGCGATTAAATTTCATATTTGAAATCACCAATGAAATCTGACAACAACTGTCTCATACATTTAGTTGATAAACGCTCGAATTATGACAAATAAACTGCATTTTTCAGCCTGGACAAAGCTAACGCACACGCGCAATCCTAAACCTGTCTCAGAACACTGCCTGTTTCTATAGCAACCGGAGCTTCTAATCAACGATTGGCTCTTTCATTTAGAAGGCGGGGCTTATTCGTCATATTGGGCGTTGCACTTTTTCCCCATTCATAAGTAATCGGAGTGCACCATCTTCCTATATATAAAGTCTTTGATACAACTCGGCAGAACAACTGAAGGATACTTGTGGTCAAAAGTGTACCACAGTCTGAACGGCCAGGCGCTTTCATGCTTGGTACTTCTTTGTGTCATCCCATCTGGTGCTATGACCTATATGAGCAGAGAGAAAAATACAGTCTGTCATATTGCCCTTATGGTACAGATTTGTACAGTAAATATTTGAATGTTAAACAGCGTTTTTTCTGATATCATCAGTTGCATATCCAGCAGACATGAGTAGAACTTACAGTATTATCTTGATCTGTGTCCACTCCCACTCTGTGGAAAGATAACTTAATTTAAGCTAAAAAAAAAAAAAAAAATGAAAGTAAGCTATAGTTTGCTTCCAGAATGCAAGACTCACCGAATATGCATGAGTGACAGCATGGGGGTCGTCCCACCCCCACAGACCCACACGGTGAAGAAAACGATCAGTAGGGTGGTAGAAAACATCATCTGCCTGGCGTATGTCGCAGTGTCTCTAATTGAGAGGGCAAAGGTCATAGCCCCTCGGAGACCTGTGAGGTCAGCGTGACATCATAAGCAACAGAGAACAGGAAATGATGCATATTAAACGGTAAGGTATTACCTGAAAACATCATGACGTGTTGGAAATTGGAGGCGATTTTGTTCTTGCGGCCCAAGTTTACCAGGAAAGACAAGGGGTAGATGTTGGCCGCCCTGCCAAGAAATATAGCCAGCTAGAAATTAAAGCCATGGTCAAGGATAATGTGTGGATGTTTATCCGTACACAATTCATGAGTACAGCACAAACACGCTGCTTCAAAAGGATACAAATGCACCTATGATGAAGAAGGGATTGAACACATGGTGCTGGAAGGAGAAAAGTGTCAAACCCATGTAAGAAAAGATGAAGTTTTCAGCCAGGAAATTCAGCACCTCAAACAACTATTGGGGGAAACGGAGGACAATACTATCAGTATACCAATCTTCAACCATGCAAACAGTTTGTACAGTTGTTTGAGGGCTTTAAACGCATGTTACTTGTTTGGTTCTAGTCTTTGATTCAGCAGAAAGGTTGTTGTATGTATAGTGAGCCTGAGTAATTCCACAGAAGAGCACTGCAACCACACCTAAACACAGAAACAAAGATTATTTTAGTATTATTTATCTACCATTATAGTATTTATTAAAGGATTAGTTCAGTTTAAAATTAAAATGACCCCATGATTTACTCACACTCAAGCCATCCTAGGTATATATGACTTTCTTCTTTCTGATGAACACAATCAGAGTTCTATTAATAAATATCCTGATGTTTCCAAGCTTTATAATGCCAGTGAACGGGGCTCACGAGTTTGAACCTCAAAAAAGTGCATCCATCCATCATAAACGTACTCCACACGGCTCCTATGTCATACGTCGCGCCAGTTACGTTTTCTTCTTAAGTTGAATATGGAAGGCGGTCTGGCGGAAGCTAGATATTTTACTTTATAAAGTTTTAAATATGGATATTTTTCTTACAAAAACCCATCAATTTGCTTCAGAAGGCCTTTATTAACCCCCCGGAGCCATGTGGAGTACGTTTATGATGGATGGATGCACTTTTTTGAGCTTCAAACTCGTGAGCCCTGTTCACTGTCATTATAAAGCTTGGAAGCGTCAGGATATTTATTAATATAACTCTGATTGTGTTCATCAGAAAGAAGAAAGTCATATACACCTAGGATGTCTTGAGTGTGAGTAAATCATAGGGTCATTTTCATTTTAGAGTGAACTAACCCTTTAATATGCTGAATTCACTTTTATTTTTATATGTCCAGTTTTCATTTTGTTTAGTTTAAATTTGAGTAATTGTTTTGTGCTTTTGTCATTTTTAAATAGTTCTTTTTAGCTTTATTTTTATTTCAGTTTTAGTTTAGTTCAAGTTCTCATCAAATATTTTATTTTTTGATACTGTTTTTAATAGTTTTAGTTAATAACATTATTGATTAAAAATATAGTTTATGATGTTTATAAATGATAATGTATAGTCAGCCATTCATTATATTGCAAAATCGAAATATTAGAGCACTGATTGATTAGAATCGTACAGAGCCCCTAAGGGGACATGTTGGTGGAAAATATGAGATTGGGAGTAAAAATAATAAATCAATGCTTTTGCGTTCTCTTGCAAAAGTTTCTTGGGGGAACGCAAAACATTTTCAAGAGAACGCAAAAGCACCATCTTATATTTTTTCCACCACCATGTCCCCATAGGGGCTCCGTAGAATCAAGTATTCCTGTAATAAAGCAATTTAGTGACGTCACCTGTCTGCATAAACCAACAGTATTAATTTTTCCATTATGTTATATGCAGCATGTGGCTAAACAAAGATTTCTATTATGTGCTGCCATAGTTACCTGTGAAGCCGCAGGCTTCAGCCAACAGGAACGTACTCCAAGACATGAGAAAGAAAAGGGCCGTTTCCAGCAAGGGGAAATCTCTCAGCCTGGTGAACTTTGTGACCTAAATAACAACACATATTAATACATCAGCTACCTTAGACAGGTTTAGACTGATTCATTTGGGTAGTTATGTACATTTAAAAAAAGAAAAGAAAAGTAAAACATATAGATACCAGAGCTGTCATGACTCCAGTTGCAACTCCCATTGCAAATGACCCACTGAAAAACCCTAGAAAGACACCCAGAGACTTGAGCAGGGCACTGCCATCAAATGTGTGACGATTGTCTCCCTCAGGCTGGTATGCCACTATTGATCTGATAGAAGGTGAGAAAGATACTTTTTCATATTGAAATAAGACATTTCATGATTGACTGAACATGCTTACAATACATAGCTTGTGTGCTTGAAATAACTCCGCTTTTTAATACTAATACTTATTTAATAATTATTTAGAAATTAATACTTTTATTTAGATGCATTAACTTGATATAAAGTGACACTAAAACATTTATAATGTTACAAAAGATTACTATTTAAAAAACATGCTGTTCTTTCGAAAATTGTGTTCATCGAACAATCCTGAAAAAATGATTTCCATGAAAATAAACAGCAACTTTTAACACTGAAAATAATGATAAACAAATCAGCATATTAGAATGATTTCTGAAGGATCAAGTGACACTGAAGACTGGGGTAACTGGGGTAATGATGCCATCCCATTTCAAAATATATTAAAATAGAACACACTTATTTTAAATTCCACAATATTACTGTTTTTACTGCATTTTTGATCAAATAAATGCAGCCTTTATGAGCATACAGGACATCTTTCAAAAACATAAAAAAATCTTACCAACCCAAAATCTCTGAACCGTGGTGTAAACACCCTGTTTATTCTTGACTATTAAAAATGAATCATTTACCTTAAAGAAACAGAAGTAGCCTACGCTCAGACTGTAGGCAAAAGTGGCCAATTTTTTTGCTCATATACTTGGATCTGTTTTTTTTTTTTTTATAACAGCACAAATCACAAGGAATCTGATCTTTTCAATTCTGATTTGAGCCAGTTCCATATGTGGTCCTAAATCAGATACAGGTCATGTTTTGCAATGCAACTTCAGTCTCAACAGTCGGATTTCATGCGACTTTTATGTCACTCTAGATCAGGGGTGGCCAATATCGGTCCTGGAGAGCCACAGTCCTGCTCCACAGTTTTGCTCCAACTCTGATCAAACTCACCTGCCTGTAGCTTTCTAGTAACCCTTAAAGGGATAGTTCACCCAAAAATGAAAATTATCCCATGATTCACTCACCCTCAAGCCATCCTAGGTGTATATGACTTTCTTCTTTCAGACGAATACAATCTGAGTTATATTAAAAAATATAAGCTTCCAAGCTTTATAATGGCAGTGAATAGAGGATGATATTTTGAAGCCTAAAAAGTTGCATCCATCCATCATAAAAGTACTCCACATGGCTCTGGGCGGTTAATAAAGGCCTTCTGAAGCGAAGCGATGCGTTTGTGTACGAAAAATATCCGTATTTAAAACTTTAAAAACTAAAATAACTAGCTTCTGGCAAATGGCCTACGCAAGTTGACTTACGGCAAAAGAGTAACCCCGGACGTGATGTATGATGTAGGAGTAGCGCAAGCTTTGACGCCTCTCACGGTTCAAACAAACAGGGCTGGGCAACAAACTCAAGCTCCTCTTCTCTTATATCGAAATCCTCTACTCTTTCTTTTTAAAAAAACTAATTTTAAACTTCTAATTCGTGACTGGTGTTTTTTTTTCTCTATTCTCTGCACTTTCACGTTCGTCAGTGTGTCATGCGTCAGATCAGGGGTTACTCTTTCGCTGTAAATCGATGCGTACGGCCGTCTGTCGGAAGCTAGTTATTTTAGTTTATAAAGTTTTAAATATGTTTTTTTTTCTTACACAAACGCATCGCTTCACTTCACTTCAGAAGGCCTTTATTAACCCCCCAGAGTCGTGTGGAGTACTTTTATGATGGATGGATGCACTTTTTGGGCTTCAAAATCAAATCCTCTATTCACTGCCATTATAAAGCTGGGAAGAGCCAGGACATCATTTAATATATCTCCGATTGTACATATACAAGCTTGTTCAGGTGTGTTTGATCAGAGTTGGAGCAAAACTCTGCAGGACTGTGGCTCTCCAGGACCGACGTTGGCCACCCCTGCTCTAGATCAACATTCATCACAATTCTATGCTGATGAGAGTCACTTCAAAGATTTTACACACCGGAAGTTCTTTGGTCACTCAATGGAAATGGAAGACGGCAGCGAAGTTAGTCAGTGGAGGGATGATGAGCAGCTCTATACAAGGAAAAACTGTACAAAAAAAACATTGCTCTCTTTCTCCTCATCCTTGTCTATGTCTTCCTTTTTGCCTGTGCACAAATTTTTTGGCTTCCGCGGCACATCACTTTATAAATGAACACGTAAACGCTGACTTCAGTAGCCTCCGTGCTTACTCCATATGACAGCGTGCTGCGAGCCATCTTTGTTATTGTTCTTTTGCACATGATGAGGGTCAGTTCAGGATCATGACCTGTTCACACTCGCCACATATGGCCACATTTAAAATTTAATGTGAACAGCCAAACGAAACAACAACAAAAAAATTGGATCTGAGCAATAAATTAGAATTGAGCACTAAGCCTTGCAGTGTGAACATAGCCGTAGTAACTAACTTATGTCTGTGTAATTTAGATTACACAGCCCCGAGGACCTCAAATGAACCTGTGTGTGTTGTGTTTATTTTTGGGGTGTGCACTCACGACGACAGGACGATGGCCACAGCATCATTGAGGACGCTTTCGCCGAACATCAGCGCATAGAGATCGACGTCAACTTTCAGCTCATTGAAAATGGCCAGAACAGTCACTGTAAGAAATTAAAAACTTGGTTATGAAGTCATTCAAAGTGAATTTTAATATAGCTAAATACACTATATTGACAAAAGTATTGGGACACCCCTCCAAATCATTGAATTCAGGTGTTTCAATCCCTTCCATGGCCACAGATGTATAAAATCAAGCACCTAGGCATGCAGACTGCATCTACAAACATTTGTGAAAGAATGGGTCGCTCTCAGGAGCTCAGTGAATTCAAGCGTGGTACTGTGATAGGTTGCCACCTGTAAGTCCATTCGTGAAATTTCCTCACTACTAAATATTCCACGGTCAACTGTCAGTGGTATTATAACAAAGTGGAAGCAATTGGGAACAACAGCAACTCAGCCATGAAGTGGTAGGCCACGTAAAATCACAGAGCGGGGTCAGCGCATGCTGAGGCTCACAGTGTGCAGAAGTCACCAACTTTCTGCAGAGTCAATAGCTACAGACCTCCAAACTTTGTGTGGCCTTCAGATTAGCTCAAGAACAGTGCGTAGAGAGCATCATGGAATGGGTTTCCATGGCCGAGCAGCTGCATCTAAGCCTTACATCACCAAGTGCAATGCAAAGCGTTGGATGCAGTGGTGTAAAGCACGCCGCCACTGGACTCTAGAGCAGTGGAGACGTGTTCTCTGGAGTGAAGAATCACGCTTCTCTGTCTGGCAATCCGATGGACGAGTCTGGGTTTGGCGGTTGCCAGGAGAACGGTACTTGCCTGACTGCATTGTGCCAAGTGTAAAGTTTGGTGGAGGGGGGATTATGGTGTGGGGTTGTTTTTCAGGGGTTGGGCTTGGCCCCTTAGTTCCAGTGAAAGGAACGCTTAATGCTTCAGCATACCAAGACATTTTGGACAATTTCATGCTCCCAACTTTGTGGGAACAGTTTGGGGATGGCCCCTTCCTGTTCCAACATGACTGCGCACCAGTGCACAAAGCAAGGTCCATAAAGACATGGATGAGTGAGTTTGGTGTGGAGGAACTTGACTGGCCTGCACAGAGTCCTGACCTCAACCCGATAGAACACCTTTGGGATGAATTAGAGCGGAGACTGCGAGCCAGACCTTCTCGTCCAACATCAGTGCCTCACAAATGCGCTTAAAAAGTTTCCATAAACACACTCCTAAACCTTGTGGAAAGCCTTCCCAGAAGAGTTGAAGCTGTTATAGCTGCAAAGGGTGGGCCAACTCCATATTAAACCCTACGAATTAAGAATGGGATGTCATTAAAGTTCATGTGCATGTAAAGGCAGGCGTCCCAAAACTTTTGGCAATATAGTGTATATTAGATATAAGAACACAGTGTAATAATTTTAAAGCAAAAACAACACCTGGATCTGTAGCAGATACAATAGCACCGAAGAAAAGGCAGTCAGTGAAAAAGAAATCCCCTCCAAGCTGACCGATGACTTTCATAAACACCACACAGCCGTACATCACCAACCTGCACAGAGGACATTTGACATTTTGACAAAATTAATTATATTATATTATCTTTCATCTGTCACACTTTAGTTTAGGGTCCAATTCTCACTATTAACTAACTATTGAATTTTGCCTCAATAAACTCCTAATTACTGCTTAATAATAGTTAGTAAGGTAGTTGTTATGTTTAGGTATTGGGCAGGATTGTAGAATATGATCACGCAGAATAAGGCATTAATATGTGCTTTATAAGTACTAATAAACAGATAATATCCTAGTAATATGCATGCTAACTAGTTAAAAGTGAGAATTGGACCTAAACTAAAGTGTTACCCTTTTTCATAACAAAACTCTTTTCTTTTTAAAACACCATCACTCACCCTGTAACAAAGCATGATGTCAGTGTGCCCACAAAGGCGTAGGAGAGGATGGACCCCAAATTTCTGAAAAAATGTCTCTGATAGTTAAAATGAATAAAAAAAAAAAAAAAAAGATTACTAAAAAAGAAACAAGCTAATCCACATTAGACATTGATAAAAGAGACAAAACAATCTTTTTTATGTATTTTATGAATTTTTTCATTAGGATATTCATATTCTTACTCGTTTGAGACTGTATCCCGCATGAAAGATGATGGGTGGAAGCAAAATGTTGAAAAAAACCTCAGGATCAAAAGTAACCTAGAAATGTGAAAACAAAATCCCGTATATAATATTATACATTTACATCCAGTAGAAGGAAAGAACCATATTAAAAATCGCACGTAACATATTTGTTATTTTAGAGGATTTAACAGCAGTACCTTCCTGAGCATCTCTGCATTTGGCACATCATGACCCTTGTTGTCCCGCACCTCTCCTTTCAGGCTGTACTCATAAAATCGGCCGCTCACGTTCACCAGGATGGTGGTGGGACTGCTGTTCACGGCACAACTCAAGGTGATGTCATTGAAGTCCTGTGGCGAATGGACCGCAAAGCGCAGAATCACACCCACAAACAAACCTGGAGATGGAAAACATACGTCAAATATTGTTTTAATACTCATTATGTTAAGCAAAGCACATACAGAGAAATCACAAAAGCAATAATCAAGCTACCGGAACAAATATTTACCATGGTAATGATAGTTTCGACTAGAATACCAATTATTGCTATTACAGTAAAACGGTGACAACGGAAAAAAATAAAGTCAGAAAATTTCTGAAAGCTTTACATGTATTACATTTTTTTTTAAAAATATATAAATTACTTACATTTAAGATTAAATTTAAACTTAAATATTTATTACACAATAAATGCATTAAAATAGACTTAAAATCATTACATTTATAAATTAAGACTCACATTTAGGATTTAAATTGAGATTTTAAGTATGAATTAAACAATCATTGAATTAAATTGACTTAAATGTATTACATTTATTAAAATATATAAAAAAATTAATACTTATATTTAAGATTTAAATTTAGATAAAAGTAGTTATTACACAACACACAAAGTATTTATTACATTACTTTTTAATGAATTTTTTGTGCAATACTTTTATCTAAATTTAAATCTTAAATATAAGTATTAATTCATATATTTTAATAAATGTAACACTTAAGACTTTTAAAGATTAAAATTTAGATTTAAATATTTATTATGCAATAACTGCATTAAAATATATTACATTTATTAAAATATAATTCATAATTACAATTAATTAAGACTTATATTTAAGTCCTTCAATTTTTATGTATTTACTACACAATTGTATTAAAATAGACAAAATCTTTAAAAACAGCTTATATAAATATATAAATCTGGCTAAATTTCAGTTTTGTAAGTCTGTCAAAACTGGGGCATATTTCTTATACATTTGCCTAGTGACTTACAGTACTTATGTATATTTGTCATTGTCATTTTTTATTGAGATGCATTGTAAAATAAATTATTGAACAGTATTATATTAAAAAAGTACTTTGAGAACATTAATGAACTCATGCACAAGATTCCTGGTGCCCTCCTACACACACAATGTTCCTGAATGTGAACTTAATTATGAATGCATTCACTAAATCTCACCATAAATCATAGCCAAACCCGTCTCATGCAGGAACCTGAAGCGGCGGTGTTTGAAGAGCCATATCGTAAGGATAGTGAGTGTGAGTAACATGATGAATATGAGCAGGTTGGCACTGTCCTGCCTGTGGCTCTCCTCCGCTTTCCTCTCCGTCACCACATTCACCATCTCTGTGTTCTCAGCCAGACTAATGACAGCAAAGCACATCAGACACAGCAAACGGGGAAGCATAAAAGCCCCCGAGACGGAGGTGCGTCTTCTTTGACATCCCATCATGGCTGTTTATGAGAGACTGGTCTGTCGTTCAGGTCAGCGCTGTGTTGATGCGAATCACTGTGGTCTATTTACCGCCACATAGCGGCGCGAAGACAGCAGCAATAACAACCTTGACAGTTTGACCGGAAGTATTATATTACAAAATAAAGGACTCTTAAACCGACTACTATGTGTCCTGCAGAACAACTGTATAAAATGTAATACTAGATCGGGGTAAACAAAATAATAATATTATATGAAAACCTTAAAGTTATAAAACTTACGAAAATTAGAAATGTTGCCACTGGCAACTAGCTAAAATAAAATAAGTTAAAATCGTTAAAAGTACTATCATTACTGTTATTAAAATTAGAAATATTTAAAAACAACAAAATTACACAAAATATTACAAAAGCACATGACAAACGTACTAAAACTAAAATTAAATTAAAAATATAAAAATAAAAGCTAATTCAAATAAAAAAAAAATATTAAGAAATACAATAATAGTATATAAATAATATAGATTAAATAACTGGACTAAAACACCTAAAAACTTATTTTAACAAACGGTCAATGAGAGGCGATTAACCCTCAGAAAAACATTGAACGTCAACCTCAAGAGGTCAAACAAAATATTATACGAGCTTGCTTTTTAAAGTTAACTTTGTTATGTACAGATTAAAACCCAGATTTGTGCGATTTTGCACATTTCTAACAACCAACATTAAATAAACATTCAAAAATATTGCAATATATACACCGATCAGGCATAATATTATGACCTTTATTAGGACATTATGTCCTAATATTGTGTTGGTCCCCCTTTTGCTGCCAAAACAGCCCTGACCCATCGAGGCATGGACTTTACTAGACCCCTGAAGGTGTGCTGTGGTATCTGGCACCAAGATATTAGCAGCAGATCCTTTAAGTTCTGTAAGTTGCGAGGTGGGGCCTCCATGGATCAGACTTGTTTGTTCAGCACATTCCACAGATGCTCGACTGGATTGAGATCTGGGGAATTTGGAGGCCAAGTCAACACCTCAAACTCCTTGTTGTGCTCCTTAAACCATTCCTGAACCATTTTTGCTTTGTGGCAGGGCGCATTATCCTGCTGAAAGAGGCCACAGCCACCAGGGAATACCGTTTCCATGAAAGGGTGTACTGTACATGGTCTGCAACTATGCTTAGGTAGGTGGTACGTGTCAAGTAACATCCACATGGATGGCAGGACCCAAGGTTTCCCAGCAGAACATTTCCTAAAGCATCACACTGCCTCCGCCGGCTTGCCTTCTTCCCATAGTGCATCCTGGTGAGATGTGTTCCCCAGGTAAGCGACGCACACGCACCCGGCCATCCACGTGATGTAAAAGAAAACGTGATTCATCAGACCAGGCCACCTTCTTCCATTGCTCCGTGGTCCAGTTCTGATGCTCATGTGCCCACTGTTGGCGCTTACGGCGGTGGACAGGGGTCAGCATGGGCACCCTGACTGGTCTGCAGCTATGCAGCCCCATACGCAACAAACCGTGATGCACTGTGTATTCTGACACCTTTCTATCAGAACCAGCATTAACTTCTTGAGCAATTTGAGCTACAGTAGCTCGTCTGTTTGATCGGACCACACAGACCAGCCTTTGCTCCCCACGTGCATCAATGAGCCTTGGCCGCCCATGACCCTGTCGCTGGTTCACCACTGTTCCTTCCTTGGACCACTTTTGATAGATACTGACCACTGCAGACTGGGAACACTCCACAAGAGCTGCAGTTTTGGAGATGCTCTGACCCAGTCGTCTAGCCATCACAATTTGGCCCTTGTCAAACTCACTCAAATCCTTATGCTTGCCCATTTTTCCTGCTTCTAACACATCAACATTGAGGACAAAATGTTCACTTGCTGCCTAATATATCCCACCCACTAACAGGTGCCGTGATGAAGAGAGATTATCAGTGTTATCCACGTCACCTGTCTTCACCGGTCATAATGTTATGCCTGATCGGTGTATATATGCAAAAAAGCAAAGCTTTTATGAGTAGCTGTTTTCTTTTGAAATATTGTGTTACATGTAATATGATCTGATGCAGCCAATAATAAATACCAGTACAATTCATGTTGAATTACATTTATTATTGCATACATACAACATCGATTGCTCCATACATAAATGTGCACTTTTGGTATGCACTTAAATTACAGATCGAGTACTTGTTACTTAATTGCGGATTTGTGGTTTGTGTATACATACATATAAGGTTAATACCACAGACGTTTGTTTACTACTGGGCTAAAAGCTACAAAGGAACGTTAACTTCACAAAAGGAGTTAATTGATTCCTATAAAACCTTGCTTCTTTTTAATAACTGGCGCTGGCAATTTCAGGTTCAACGCTTTCAATTCATACAGAACACCTGAACAAATGACTTCTAATGCCTTTGAAATGTTAAGTGGTTACATTGTTTATCAGTCAACAAAAGAAAAAAAATATAGTTTATTATCCATAACCTGATACTTGTCTGTATACTTGTCTGAAAAGTTCACAGTTAGCGCTTTGGAATGCATTTTGGAATGGTTTTCTCATGCATTAGTACACATAATCTTGCTGGCTGGCTTTCTTCTGACCCCTTCCTCAACCAAACCCCAAATAGAGACAAACTTTTCAGTGCTTTTCAGGTTCAAAAATATATCTATAAGCTCAAAGCCAAAATATGTTGCTCAACACATCCCAGGCGAACATTTGAACAACTATGCAGATGTTAAATTTGTACCTAAAATGTAAACAAGGAACAAAAGTACAAGTAAAATACTGCTTTCCTGAAATACCTACACTTTAACCAAGACTGAATCATTATGCCCTTCAGGGACATTAAAAAAAATCTGCATAATATGAGTAAAACGACTGCACACATAAAATCAGTGCCTGAAGGATGATCATTCACCCATAATGCATCATTACACAGTCTGGAATGCTGTACAATCAACAAAAACAACTGAGGCTGAACCATTAATCCAATAAGAATCCAATAAACACTCTTGGGCGCTCAAACACATTTGAACTTCTCAAAAATGTCTAAGGCATTATTAAACAACATAGGATGGTGGTTTTAAATATGGCATTCATAATCCATCTGTGTCTGCCTTCCCCTCAAGATTATACCATACCATAACAAATATATTTCTCTTTAAAGACATTATGCTATAATGACTTGTAACAAAGATATCCGAATCCCTCAACATGACAACGCAAACACTCAAGCTCACTCGCACGAACAGCTAAAGTACAGAGAAACAGACGTCACACTCCAAAATACAGCACAGTATTCCTCCACACAACAATAAATAGATTTATCAACAACCTGTTCATCGAAATTAAAAAAATATTTTCATTGAGCGAACACATTGCACAAAAGAAAGCATGACCAACATCCTTTAGGAGGAACCCACCAAATCAAACACGCACACTACACATTAGTTAAATACAGCAGTTCTGTCGTGAGCTTTGGATCTGTTGAAACTGAAAGCAGATGTAAATACAGTGTCGATGAATGAGAGGGCCACCGTGACCCTCATATGCCCTCTTCGCACAAACATAACAAGAGGACAGAGCTCTTCAGTGCACTTTAGATATGGCATGTATATGCTGCAAATATAAACACAATTCAGAACTACTTTACATTTTCCCCACTAGGAAGACATATAATCACTATGAATATGTATAGAAGATATATTTTGACAAGCTAAGCACATTGCTCGTGCTACAGGATGCACGGGGTGGGAGGGGGTCTTTTGCGTGAACACCCATAGAAATTAGACCCTCGATTTGAGTATGCAGTAAAGCACAGCAACTGTACTGCGCACACCACACTCTTAACATAGGCAATAGAAACCAGTGAAAGATACATTCATAATCAAATAAACAACAAAAAATATCTTGGCTCACTGTCAAGCCCATTTAACGGATATGATGGAGGTCGGACACAGCCAGGCATTTTAAATCTGTGCGTTTGATGAAAACACGTTTTTCTTATTTGCATTGGGTTACAGAATAAAGGGATATTTCACCAAAAAATGAAAGATCTATCATCATTTACTCACCTTATGTCGTTACAATACTTTCAGACTTGCTTTCTTCAGTGGAACATATTTTGAAGAATGTTTCAACTGGTTTTGTGCGTATAATGGAAGTCAATGGGGTCCAAAACAACCCCATTGAGACCCACTGAATGGACAAAAGAAAACATTTAAAATATCTTCAGTGTTCTGACATGAGGGTGAGTAAATAATGAAATTGATACATAGTTACATTTTTGTACATTTTTTACATCTGATTATGTAGCTTGATGCTGAATGATTTGCGGTCTAAATGTGTAATATCTGGCAATTGTAAAATTTTACACACATATGCGTGTACATGTATATGCAGGTTAATATGCAAATGGCAGATTCTCTGCCCATTATTTTAAAAACATACTGATACGCATACTTAATTTCTTCTTGGTTTCCTGTCTGCATTGGGCTAAAAGAAAAAGCCGGATTCATTTATTTCGTACAAACTGGTCAACACTTCCACCACCGCACTTTTATACAAACCATACACGTATAGATACACAATAATATTTTCTCCATATTTTACATACATGTTCTCCGCTGTATCATCTCTCTGTAAATTCGTTTCTGGAAGGGATGTGGGTGTTTCTGATGCTGGTATTAGTCCTGGTTGGGATCGGAGGGGGGATCGTGGGGAACGAAGAGGTGGGAAGCGACGTCCAGTTGCTGTCCATGTCAAAGCCTGAGCTGGGGAAGCTGCTCTGGGGTTGTGGGAAGGGAAGGGATGAGGCTGCGGGTATAAGTGGTGGGCCGGTCCCAACTGCAGATGGAGCCTTTCTTGAAGGGAAGTCAAAGCCTGAGCTAGGGAAGCTGCTCTGTGGTTGTGGGAAGGGAAGGGATGAGGCTGCGGGTATAAGTGGCGGGCCGGTCCCAACTGCGGATGGAGCATTTCTTGAGAAAAAGTTTGAATCGTCATCAAAGGTGACCCACCTTTGGGTCTGTTTGGTTGGGGCTGCTGCTGTAGCAGGAACTAAGGATTGTTGTCTGGAGAAAGATGGTGGAAGAGTGGAACTGTGAACCACAGCCGACATAGCCCTGTTCAGGCCAGGCTTGGCCGCTTGGGCCTGATACTGGGTGTAGAAATCGGGTGTGAGTGATCGGGGAGGGGAGGACAGCAGGTTGCCGGTGAAAGGGTTGGTGCTGTTGGGTCTGGGTTGGGCGTCTGCGAGGAACGGATTGGGGGATGAACGGAGGGTCTCCTGGGATTTGCTGCGTGAGGTAACGGGTGGAGGCAGGAGACATGGAGCGTTGCTGGTGTCAGGAGATGTGAATAGGGAGAGGGAGCTGGGTAACGTAGAGGAAGAAGGGGAGGGGGTGGATGAGGAAGAGGAGCGAGGGAGGGAAGCGGAGAACGATGCATTCTGGAAGAAGGACTGGTTGTTAAGCATGTTGAAGGGGTCTAGTTTCCATTGTGCTTCTCTTTGGACTCCATTCATGTCTTTGGCCTGAGAAAAGAAAAACACAAATAAATCAAACTTTTGACGTGATCAGAAGCTAGAACATACTGGAGTTTTAAAGTCAACATGAAATCAGATTTGAATGTATTAAATATATTGGGAAAATGTATTGTTTTTGTAACCTTCTTTAACCCTCCTAAGCGTTTTTTTGTTTTGTTTTTTTAAATGGTCACACACCGTGGCTGTTTGAACAGTAAGAGTGTATTTTTATGTGTTTTATGAAATGTCATAACACTAACTTCACTGAAATAGTATTTGATTATTTAGATCTTATTTACCCCTCCTAAGCTGCTAAATAATAGCCCCTCTTTGGCTGTTGGGGGTCATTTATGACCCAGAACAGTAAAAATGTAACCTTTTTTATTTAAATGATATAACTGAAAAATTTCCCTCAAGTAGTAACAATACAATTATGCACTTATTTTAGGTTATTTACATAGTAATTCAGTAAATTAGTACCAAATTACTAAATGCACCTTTAAATATACTGTTTCATTATTACAGACGTAAAATGAGTTGAAAACTCATGTTGTTTCATGTTGACTTTTCACTTCGAACAATGTGTTTGTTACAAGTTTTGATAAAAATCATGACTTGGTTAAAACATAAATGGTGCAATGACAGACCTTAATATAAACCAAAAACTGAAAGATCTGAATACTGTTTATTAAAGTGTCTATTATAAAACAAACACCAACAAATATGATTAGTGTGCAAGTCTACAAGAGCCAACGTGAGGCTATTTACTAATAGAATTGCTTTTTCTTGTCCAAGAAACATTGAAAACAGTTATAACAGATATCACAAATTAAAAACAAACAATACCCACAACAAATACTGGATGGCACTTTCCTTGAACCCCTTGTTGGAACAACTTGATAAACCTCATAACCAGGTCATTTTTTTATATATATATATATATACAATATTATCAAGGGGTTCAAGTTAAGTTTTACATTATAATGTTCTGATATTCAAAATAAATAAGGTCAAATTAAAGATGGAAAGGGGAAAAACCAACTATAACATGGAGGATCCTATATGTATGAGCACCCCATAAATCGTGACTACAGGCTATGGTGCCATGAAGACAACGTAAATACTAGAAATTACTTAATCCAGTACCTGTCAACCTGAGGATTGCTCCTGCTAGTGAAAGAGAAAGACACATGCATCAAGAAGAGCGAAACATGACTATGAGAACCACCTGGACAAAGTCGTTATTACTAGAAAAGTAAAAACGAAAGAGGAAGAGGCCCCTAGAGCAGGTTATTGACCCCAGGATGGGATCTTGTGGGCCCTTAGAAAAGAAAAAATGATGTACGCACACTGAAGTTACAGTTCCATACAATATATATTTTTTATTTATGAACAGTGCAACGTTTCGATCGATCAGGTCTTCATCAGGCACATTGGTTCATTGGGGGCTAATGAAGACCTGATCGGTAGAAACATTGCACTGTTCATACACTATATTGCCAAAAGTTTTGGGACACCTGCCTTTACATGCACATGAACTTTAATGACATCGCATTTTTAATCCGTAGGGTTTAATATGGAGTTGGCCCACCCTTTGCAGCTATAACAGCTTCAACTCTTCTGGGAAGGCTTTCCACAAGGTTTAGGAGTGTGTTTATGGGAATTTTTGACCATTCTTCTAGAAGCGCATTTGTGAGGTCAGGCACTGATGTTGGACAAGAAGGCCTGGCTCGCAGTCTCCGCTCTAATTCATCCCAAAGGTGTTATATCGGGTTGAGGTCAGGACTCTGTGCAGGCCAGTCAAGTTCCTCCACACCAAACTCGCTCATCCATATCTTTATGGACCTTGCTTTGTGCACTGGTGCGCAGTCATGTTGGAACAGGAAGGGGCCATCCCCAAATGGTTCCCACAACGTTGGGAGGATGAAATCATTAAGAGTTCCTTTGACTGGAACTAAGGGGCCAAGCCCAACCCCTGAAAAACAACCCCACACCATAATCCCCCCTCCACCAAACTTTACACTTGGCACAATGCAGTCAGGCAAGTACCGTTCTCCTGGCAACCGCCAAAATCAGACTCGTCCATCGGATTGCCAGACAGAGAAGAGTGATTGGTCACTCCAGAGAACACGTCTCCACTGCTCTAGAGTCCAGTGGCGGCGTGCTTTACACCACTGCAACCGAGGCTTTGCATTGCACTTGGTGATGTAAGGCTTAGATGCAGCTGCTCAAACCCATTCCATGACGCTCTCTACGCACTGTTCTTGAGCTAATCTGAAGGCCACACGAAGTTTGGAGGTCTGTAGCTATTGACTCTGCAGAAAGTTGGCGACTTCTGCACACTGTGCACCTCAGCATGCGCTGACCCCGCTCTGTGATTTTACGTGGCCTACCACTTCATGGCTGAGTTGCTGTTGTTCCCAATTGCTTCCACTTTGTTATAATACCACTGACAGTTGACCGTGGAATATTTAGTAGTGAGGAAATTTCACCTATCACAGTACCACGCTTGAATTCACTGAGCTCCTGAGAGCGACCCATTCTTTCACAAATGTTTGTAGAAGCATCTGCATGCCTAGGTGCTTGATTTTATACATCCGTGGCCATGGAAGTGATTGGAACACCTGAATTAAATGATTTGAATGATCCCAATACTTTTGGCAAAACGAAACACCTATATAGTGTGTGTGTATAATGTTATTTATATTTATATATATATATATTTATATATTTATATATATATATATATATATATATATATATATATATATATATACATATACATATATACATACACACTCACCTAAAGGATTATTAGGAACACCATACTAATACTGTGTTTGACCCCCTTTCGCCTTCAGAACTGCCTTAATTCTACGTGGCATTGATTCAACAAGGTGCTGAAAGCATTCTTTAGAAATGTTGGCCCATATTGATAGGATAGCATCTTGCAGTTGATGGAGATTTGTGGGATGCACATCCAGGGCACGAAGCTCCCGTTCCACCACATCCCAAAGATGCTCTATTGGGTTGAGATCTGGTGACTGTGGGGGCCATTTTAGTACAGTGAACTCATTGTCATGTTCAAGAAACCAATTTGAAATGATTCGAGCTTTGTGACATGGTGCATTATCCTGCTGGAAGTAGCCATCAGAGGATGGGTACATGGTGGTCATAAAGGGATGGACATGGTCAGAAACAATGCTCAGGTAGGCCGTGGCATTTAAACGATGCCCAATTGGCACTAAGGGGCCTAAAGTGTGCCAAGAAAACATCCCCCACACCATTACACCACCACCACCAGCCTGCACAGTGGTAACAAGGCATGATGGATCCATGTTCTCATTCTGTTTACGCCAAATTCTGACTCTACCATCTGAATGTCTCAACAGAAATCGAGACTCATCAGACCAGGCAACATTTTTCCAGTCTTCAACTGTCCAATTTTGGTGAGCTCGTGCAAATTGTAGCCTCTTTTTCCTATTTGTAGTGGAGATGAGTGGTACCCGGTGGGGTCTTCTGCTGTTGTAGCCCATCCGCCTCAAGGTTGTGCGTGTTGTGGCTTCACAAATGCTTTGCTGCATACCTCGGTTGTAACGAGTGGTTATTTCAGTCAAAGTTGCTCTTCTATCAGCTTGAATCAGTCGGCCCATTCTCCTCTGACCTCTAGCATCAACAAGGCATTTTCGCCCACAGGACTGCCGCATACTGGATGTTTTTCCCTTTTCACACCATTCTTTGTAAACTCTAGAAATGGTTGTGCGTGAAAATCCCAGTAACTGAGCAGATTGTGAAATACTCAGACCGGCCCGTCTGGCACCAACAACCATGCCACGCTCAAAATTGCTTAAATCACCTTTCTTTCCCATTCTGACATTCAGTTTGGAGTTCAGGAGATTGTCTTGACCAGGACCACACCCCTAAATGCATTGAAGCAACTGCCATGTGATTGGTTGATTAGATAATTGCATTAATGAGAAATTGAACAGGTGTTCCTAATAATCCTTTAGGTGAGTGTATATATATATATATATATATATATTTATTATTTTATTAGTTCATTATTAGTTATCAAAAAATTCAAAATTATTCAAAATTAGTTTTGTAGCATGTTACAGCCTTCAGCTAGGGAGAAAATATATCTGACCCAACAGACTCCTTGCCTAATGGAGAGATCATTTCTTTCTTTCTCTATTCAATTACAAAAGCAAATTCATCTAATAATTCATATATATAGTATGGAGCTGTAACTTCAGTGTGCAGACATAATTTTTTCTTTACTATTTATTGTTATCTTTTTTTTGTCTTGCACCTGAGCCCAGCTTGGGTTTAGGATGTGTACATTTTTTTGTAATTTTTGAATCTAGAGTGTTGCTCTTTATCACAATTAAATATAAGGCTTGTGATCTTGACATCCATGCAAAAGTGAGCAGAGAAAGAGGACTAACCTGGGTTGTAGGAGGAGGAGCAGACTCAGGTGGCAGTGTGTGAGAGGACCGGCTCCGGGGTGGAGGCTTGGGAGATGCTAGTCCAGGCTGAGGGGCGGCAGCGGGTCCAGCAGATGCTAGGGTGGCCTGCTGAGGCATCAGAGGGGCAGACATAGTGGGCAGCATTGGTGGAGGAAGCTGGGCTTGGACAGGAGGCTGCACTGGTGACATAGACTGAGGCTGCATGGGTGATATCATCTGAGGTCTCATGGGTCCTGGCAGTGTGGGAGGTGGACCTGAAAGACAGACACACAGGGTTAGTAGATGGTTAAAAATTGGTTAAAATTGTAAAACATACACACTTACATATATTATATATATCTCAATCTTGTATAAAATCTCATATAAAATTATATATAGTTTTAAATACTTTAAAATTAAAGTGCCCCTATTAGGCTATTTTAAAGGTTCTAACGGATTTTAAGGTTTACATGCATCCAAGGTCAAAAACACTTTACATTTCTCATTATATACATTGAACATCACCTCATTTCTCAAAGAGTCCGAAAACGGTTAGAAGATACAGTCTCTCTAAACCTCTCCTTTCCGCGAGCCTACTCTGCTCTGAGTGGTCAGATGGCTCAGTCTGTTGTGATTGGTCTACTGCTTACAGTGCGTGTCAGAAACGAAACGCCTATTACCATATCTGAATTTCAGCTCCGGAGGCTTCCTCAGCACTTGATACACAGTGATATGAACAGTAACGATGGCATCGCCGTATCAATTCCAGTGCGAGTCCACATCCTTTTTAAGTGCATGCAATGCACCACAGAAAACAGCGTCTTCTCGACATGTCAACAACATGTACCAAACTCTTCCAAGCCTCAGCTACAACTACAGTGTTTGAGGGCGGGCCAAAGTAGACATTGTTCACGGGCAACTAATGAAAACCATTGGCTGGCATTATGCTAATTTGTTACATTGTTACGTATGTATGTAACAGGAAGTGTTCAGAATCGGATCTTTCTTCTAGAAAACAATCATTTTATTTGTCATGCACTTTGATATTTAAAACTTTGCAGACATTTTACATATACAAACAGCTATATTACACACTGCATGAATGGTAATATTCAAGAAATCATAATAGGGGCTGCACAGAAATGTATATATAAAAATTATAATATAAAAGTAAAATTAATAGAAGTGTTTAACGAACCCAGAGGCAGCTCAGATGGCTTGCTTTGGGGTTCAGGAGTGGGTCTTGGTGCTCCAGGGTGATTATCAGGTGCAGGTCGGGGGGCCCCAGGATGCACTTCTGCTATGGGTCTGGGGGCCCCGGGATGAGCAGGAGGAGGAGGTCTAGCCTGAGGAGGGACACTGATAACTCCTGCTCGAGGTGGGATCTAAAGCAAAATCATAATATTTAACATGATATACATCTTGTTTTTTTTCGCTTTTAATAATATTCATGTCATTTAGCCCACCCACCGGCCTTGGGGCGCCTCCAGTGGCTGATCCAGTTGCTTGACCTCGACCTGAAAAACAGCCGATGCCATAATCAAACATTCAGTAATATGTTTGTGAAAATATCAGAAAACCTATATTTTGTCTATACTACAAAATTTCAACAGAAAGCCTGGAAAATGTCAGATCAGCACTCCTGTCAAGAACGTCAACTAACTTTTTTAGCTCTATTTTGTGTTAAAACTAGCCTGAGGCTTACAATATCATGGCATGAAGGCAGTTACAGATGATTGATGTTATTTTGATGAGCGAGACAAGAACTCACCAGCTGCATCTGCACGTGCTAATGCAGGGCTTTTTTGTCCTTTTGTCAGCATGAGGGAAAAAGTTATTAAAAAATTCGAAATGATTCAAAATTAGTTTTGTACCACGTTACAGCCTTCAGCTAGGGAGAAAATATATCTGAGCCAAAAGACTCCTTACCTAATGGAGAGATTATTTCGTTCTTTCTCTATTCAATTACAAAAGCTAATTCTTCCTAATAATTCAACCCAGCACTTCACACTCGAAACCTAAATCAAAATCATTTGAACAACTGAGACTTCATGCACTGCATCACGGCAAGATGGTTGACTTGAACACCCTTGTCCCACATAAATTAGTGTATTTCTTAGCAAGTGCAGGAGGTCTCAACTGACCAGGAGGTCATAAGGACGAACACTTTTCTAAAATCTAAATTTCTTTCAGAAATTACCTTCATAATCAGTCAGATCAAACTCTAGATTGAGAGGCTCAGCAAAGCCTTTGAAAGAAAATTCAAATTGTTTCCAAAAAAATTACATCATGAACAAAAATACACTTTTTACAGTGCAAACTTGATTTTTTAAATCCACAAAAAGCTAAAATTACAATGTGGCTCAGGAAAAGCATATGAAACAGTACCAAACAGAACACAAAACTGCATCATCGTGCATTACATCCAAAAAACTTAGCCAGACATTTTTAATATCTAGGCCCACGCAACTAACCAAATTACAACATTATGTACAGCATTACCTGCTGAATCTCTCCTATCAGGTGTAGAACCTCCTTTAGAAACATTGTAAAATGCGAATGAAATCAATAAACAAGTGAAAACATTTTATTTAATGTAGTGAACACATTTGTTTGGATGGTTCAACCACAGGTAAAATTTGTGTCATTTGGGTTTAGGTTTTGACTTCTGGTGAGAACAGATCAGAAAATTGTCATGCCTGTGTAAACATTTACAAAGAATTCGTAGCTGTACCTGAGGGTGGTGGTGGGCGCTGTGGAGGTGCAGGTCGGGCTGGTGGGGCATTGGGGCGAGGAGGAGGAGGGCGTTTTGGCTCTAGCCCCTGAAATGAAGGAGCTCCAGCTGGCTGACCATCAACCGGAGAACCTGAGCAAAGAGAAAAAAAAGGGAAAAAAAACCATCCTATTATCACAAGCGTCAAAACAACAGCCTGAGGGATTTAGCTCAGCTCACAGCACTGCAAACCACACTGAAGCCTTGAGACACACATACATACATACATACATACATACATACATACACTAAGAGCTCAGGAACCATTGAAGCACATCAGCAACACCTCTACAAACAGCACTCTTTACCTGCCAGTTCCCTTCTAATGCATGCTGGGCTTAATCCTCCTTTTTGCAGTGTAAAAACAAAGGAAAATTAATTTACTGGATTTTTTGTATGTTGAGATTCTTGTGCAATTTTGTAGATTTAAATATTCTATTTAAATCTACTATGGCGTTCTGAAAGGGAATTTAATTATTAAAATATAATTATATATAAAATATATACACATACATACACAGAATAGTTACATAGTTTGGGGTCGGTGAGATTTTTGTTAATGCTTGTGGAAAAATTCTCTTATGCCCACCAAGGCTGCATTTATTTGGTTAAAAATACATTGTGGATATAGTTACTGTCAAACAATTTAAAAAAATATTAACGAATTAATCGCACATTTCTTCTGTAATTAATCAAGATTAATTGCAATTAAAAACTAATATAAAAATTTAAAAAAAATTGATATAGTAATAATTTCACAGTTACTCTCCAAATTAATGTAGAAACAACTTAAAGACAGTATATTTGAAATATTTGTTGTAATGGCATTTTTTATGAATGAAGGCCAGTATCACTGATACTAATACTGCTACTGATGTCTTTATGAAATAGATTTTTTTTTAAATATTAATGATAGACATTCAGCATTACAGTATAATTGAAAGCTATCATTTTCAACATTTATTAGGCTTTAAAAAAACAACAACTTTTAATTTTAATTTAACTTAAAACAATCTTCACATAAACCCATTATAATAAATGTAATTTACCTGTGGCCTTCATATATAATCAATATACAGAAATTGAATAAAGTTATCAAACACTAATTTATTCCTGTGATGCCAAATCTGAATTTTCAGCATCATTACTCCAGTCTTCAGAGTCACATGATCCTTCAGAAATCATTCTATATATGCTGATTTGGCACTCAAGAAACATTTCTTATTATCAATGTTGAAAACAGTTGTGCTGCTTAAAGGATTAGTTCACTTTAAAATGAAAATTTCCTGATAATTTACTCACCCCCATGTCATCCAAGATGTTCATGTCTTTCTTTCTTCAGTCGAAAAGAAATTACGTTTTTTTGAGGAAAACATTCCAGGATTTTTCTCCACACAATGGTCTTCAATGGCAACCAACTATTGAAGGTTTAAATCAATGCAGTTTCGAAGGGCTTCAGAGGCTCTGCACGATCCCAGCTGAGGAATAGGGTCTTATCTAGTGAAAGAATCAGTCATTTTCAAGAAAAAAAACAAAACAATTTATATACTTTTTAACCACAAATGCTCGACTTCGGTGTTGTGATTCTTCACGGCGTGTGACGTCATCACGTCGGAAAGGTTGCGGCCGTGACGTACGTGGAAGTACCGACCCAGTGTTAAACATATTATTACGAACGTGCAAAGACTAAATCAAACGCCCTTTACAAAAATAAAGGTAAAACAACGATGTCGGACGACTTTGAAGTTGAAGGAGAACATGAGATGGATTTTTTCGGCACTGGGTCGGTACTTCCACGTACGTCACGCGTGACCTTTCCGGCGTGATGACGTCATACGCCGTGAATAATCACAACACTAAAGACGCGCATTTGTGGTTAAAAAGTATATACATTTTTATTTTTTCTTGAAAATGACCGATTGTTTCACTAGATAAGACCCTATTCCTCAACTGGGATAGTGCAGAGCCCTTTGAAGCCCTTTAAAGCGCTTTGAAACTGCATTGATTTGGAGGAAAATCCTTGAATGTTTTCCTTAAAAAACGTAATTTCTTTTTGACTGAAGAAAAAAAGACATGAACATCTTGGATGAGATGGGGGTGAGTAAATTATCAGGAAATTTTCATTTTGAAGTGAACTAATCCTTTAATATTTTTGTGGAAACTGTGATGCATTCTTTGATGAATAGAAAGTTCAGAAGAACAACATTTATTTGAAATATAAATATTTTGTAACATTAAAATGTATTTACTGTCACTTTTGATCAAATTAATGCATACTTAGTAAACAAAAGTATTCATTTATTTGAAAAAATAAAATTCTTACTGACCCCAAAATTCTGAACTGTAGTGTATAAATAAAATGTAGTAAAATGTAGGAAAGGACAAAGCAAATACATAAGGGTTCATCTATGTTGAGTAGAATCAAATATCAGCACTACCCTGTGGTGGTCCAGCGGTGCGTGGGGGGGCTCTGCTGGGCCGGATGGGGGGCGCAGGCTCTCCATGGGTAGGAGAGGGGCAGGGGCTGCTGCGTGGGGATGGGTTGGGGGACGAGCCTAGATCCATGCCCGCTCCAGGCTGCAGGTGCTGGGGTAAGATATCCTCAACCTCCTCGTCCACATCACCTGTCAACACAGCAATAAAAATGTAACTCCATACTGTCCCATATTTCCATAGGTCCATGTTGTAATTTGGAACCATGTAACCCAAACAGATGCCATACCTTCCATATCATACTCTTCTCCCATGTCAGAGTTTTCTGCCAGCAGGGTGGAGCTGGTGGACGTTGGGATACTGCCGCAGATTCTCTCCACACTCATTTCTTCCTCTAGACTCTTTATCCAACCAGGACACCTCAGACGGATGTCTATGGTCTTTCCATTCACCTGCATGTGGACGATTAGATTAACTGTCAGTATTATGATACAGTATAATGCATGTAAATTTTCTTTTTTTTTTTTTATAATTAAACTTATTGTACAGTAAAATCACTTACAGTAGAGGCACTCAAAGACAGAGCTGCCAGTGCTGAGTATCCCTCCAAAAATGTCACCCACATTTTCTCTTCAACAAACCTGTTCAGGAAAAAGAATTATTGCTCAAAAGTTTGGGGTCGGTAAGATTTTTTAAAATATTTTTTTTAATGTTTTTTTTTTTTATGTTCTCATGCTCACCAAGGCTGCATTTATTTCATTTCTATATATTCTACTTCTATATATTTTAAAATGTAATTTATTCCTGTGATGGCAAAGTTGAATTCAGTCTTCAGTGTCACATGATCCTTCAGAAATCATAATAATCTGCTGATTTGGTATTCAGAGACATTTCTTATTATTATCAATTTTGAAAATAGTTTTTTCTGCTTAAAGGGATAGTTCACCTAAAAATGAAAATTCTCTCATCATTTACTCATTTAGTCAATGGCTATCGTCAACTGTCTGGTTACCAACATTCTTTAAATTATCCTCTTTCAACATGAGGGTGAGTAAATGATGACAGAATTTTCATTTTTGGGTGAACCATCCCTTTAATATTTTTTTGTGGATGAACAGTATTTTCAAAAGAATATAATTTATTTAAAACAAAAATCTTTTGTAACATTATAAACATCTTAACTGTCACTTTTCATCCTTGTCCTTTAAAAAAAATTAAATCTTACTGACTTTAAACTTTTGTAAGTGTATATATTAAATCAAGATATATACCAATTAAATAGAATTATAATTAAATGATATACGCAAAAAAATTCTTACCTGATAAGAATAACCTCGCCAAAATTAGCAAACTTGTCCAACAGGTCGTCGATCAAAGCATCATCAAAGAAGTCATCAGGACCAGAAGTGCAGAGAGAGACGAGGATGGTTCCATCAGGTGGACCCTGCAGGGCGATCACGTCCTTATACACCTGGTGTCTGGCCTCTGGATCCACCTCAAGTATGTCCACGTCTATGATGGCCACCACAGGCCTTTCGAGAGACAAATGTTAATGGCAATAGAACTGTGGTCTCTAGCACAAAAGCTTATGCAGTCCACAATGCGACTTAACTGTCCAATCCTGATCATTGTGGTAATAAGGACAAAGATAGGCCTGAATTTTAACATTTTAACAATTACTTACAATAAAAAACATTAATGGACAGCCTCCTGCTGTACCTCTGAGGCCCACTGGATGGCACTAAGAATGTTGTCAGTGTAAATCCTGAAAGTTGGCTTTCTGGCTTTAGTCTCTCTCACCTGTGATCAGAGGTTTTGAGCTCTGCTCTACCATAGTACTTGAGCTCTCCAGGGCTCCATGGGTACTGATCTTCCTCATTCACTGGGGCTCCTACTACATTCAACTCCAATTCTTCTGCTGTAAAACACACACAGGCAGATCTAGTCAAAATTTAAACTTCGAGAGAAGTGCAAGCTGTTTTATACTGCATTTCAAATTTGGTTGTTGGTTAAAGATATGTGACACGTGCTGGCAAAAGGAGTCGAATGCGCACGGGATAATTTCGAGCTACAGGCAAAACAAGTGGAAAAAGTCGATTTTGAGATTTTTACAAAAATGAGTTCATTAAGCCCTTGTCTAGCGATCCCAATGCTCCAAATAGCAATTAAACATCTAAACGTATCTTGATTTGTATGTTTTCGGAGAGGAGTACTTTTCCTTTGTCCTTGAAAACGATCTTACTCACGCTGACTGACAGATCTGTCTTGCCTGCGCACAAAGACAGTGTGTAATCCCGATATACACATATATATACAGAATTACAGTATTTCAAAATATCTGTCTTGGTGAGTATTCATGCAAACATTATCTATTATGTCTTATGTGAACGTTTGGTTAACTGTTGGGGGAAAACATCTGATGTGTAGCATTATTTTAGGTCCGTGCGGTCTTAATATATAGACTGTCTGTTTCATTAATGTTAATCAAACAATTGTGGTATCATGGAAAAAAAAAAAGTTGAATATATATTATTCCTATAGATATTTGGTTTTGACTTTGTGTGTGTCAAATTTGGTGTTATTACCAGGGATTTTAAGGTATGGTTGCTAGGTGATTTTGTTTTGGAACCTTCAGAAAACTTTAACTCGATTATTCTTAAAATTGATTTTGCTGACTATATCGACTTCAAACAGGTGCAGCTCAGTAATTTTTTGTCCGATTCAAACAAACCATACATCATTTTGAAGGGCAAAATGACAATAACTAATTATTGTAAGTCATTTTGCCAGCATGGGTCACATATGTTTTTAATATAATTCTCACCAGTTTTATCAAAGTTCCACTTTCTTCTCTTCCACAGCACACGGTCAGTCCAGGCCGGTGTGCGGCACTTCTCACTGGTGTCGTAGTCCTCCGAAAACAGGTCATATTTGTAGGTGGGGGCAAAATCCAGCTTCCCTTCAATAAAGCCTTTGAAAACCTGGAATATGAATTAAAAAAATGTTAATAAGAGTGAAAAAAAAAAAAAGAATTGTTCTGCTGATATAGCATTTTTTCCTAAAATACCTGTCCAGCAGTCTTCTGCTCCACCAGCTGATCTCCAGTGATCAGTGCATCCCAATTCTGCTGTCTGATCAGCTCCTTCACCTCTTCATTAGGAATATTTATTCGGTAGTTGAAATCTCCACACCAGAATACATAATCATGGGAGTAAAGGAGACGACCCTAAAAAAATTATATATATATTCATAATTAAATAATAATACTATATTATTATCATTTATTAATGATAAATATTATTTAATATATTTGTTTTTTGTATTTCTATCATATAAAAGAATAAATATAAATAATAAATCATTAAGATTTATTATTATGTATTTAATATTAATATAATAACAGCAATATTATTGTATAATAATAATAAACACTATTATAATAATTTGTATCATTTCAATTTTATAAAAATAAATATAAATAATACATTATTAATAGTTCATTATTATGTACTTAAATATTAATACTACTACAAATACTAATTAGTGCTGCCACTCGATTAAAAAAAAATTAACTAATTAAATCGCACATTTTTCTGTAATTAATCGAGATTAATCGCACCTAACATTTAAAGTTTTTAATATATTTTTATATTGTAATAATTGCACATTTAATCTTTTTCCAAATTAATGTAGAAACAACATTGACAGTATATTTTAAATATTTGATCTAACAGGCAGGAAATATCCAGAAATTAAATAAAGTTAGCAAACACTTCACAGTCTGCATAATTTATAAATTAAATACAGATTAATTTTTATTAAAGCCACAAAAGTTATTCAGTTAAAAGAAGTGAAGGATTTTCTATTTTTCTTTTGTTCTTTGATTAACATGATAGACAGCAGCTGCTGTCACTTTAAGAACTGAAGCGTCTCGCACGTGACACGAATCTGACACCCATTTTTTCACAACTCTTTACATTCATTTAAGACTTTAACTCATTTAAGACCGTGCTTACGAGTATACTCGACAAACAGGCATTTTGGCATACGTTTGCGTGTTTTTGTCCGTTCAAGCGCGAAAGAGTGTGCAAGTGGGTGTGTATCACAGACAGGAGATTCACAGACATGCACCATTATCGCACTTCGTTCTCTTTTGTGTCTTGAACACTTGTGTCTTGCATGCTTGAATGGTTTAAAACCATTTGCTTGAATAAGAGCGTGATCACATAATGTAACACTAGATAAAGGATGACGGAAAAAAACGATTCTGCGTTAATTGTGTTAAATATTTTTAACGCATTAAACTGAAAAAATGTATTACATGATTGAAAAAAATTGGTTAATGCATTAATTTTGACTTCCCTACTACTAATATTATTATTATTATTATTATTATAAAAAGAAGAAGGTGGTCATAACCTGAAGAGAAGTAACACATTTTTACATCATAAAGGATTACCATAGGGAAGGACAGTTTGCGTGCAATTTCATTGTAGTCGTCGTTCCTCTCTTTGACCTGTGACTGGCCAGCGGCAAAGTGTGAGCACACGAAGCAGATGCTAGTGGTGTGGAAGAGCATGCGAATAGCCACACCTCCTTTATTACCAGTCGCCCCGCCCATTCCAGTCTTCACTGTATCAACAGCAACATCCCTATTACAAAAAAACAATACATAATATGAGAACAGAGTAGTCATTTAAACCCTCTTAAATACTTGAAATGATCATGCTAATTTGCCAGCCATCAAATCCACTTTTACGGCACAAGTGTGTGAGAATACCTGATGAAGGGTGCATGCTGAGGGCGTATGAAGACGAACAGACACACACCCACCAGCTGCTCTGAGGCCAGCAGCACGTATCTTTGATCTCGTGAGATGTTCTTCTGCAGTTCTGCAGCCCACAGCTTCTGATTCGTGGTGCTGCCAGGGAAGAAAGAAAAGTTGAACAGTTCTCACAGGAATCAGAGCATGACGATATCACAGAGAATACAGATTGAAAGAAATTATTATTGTGTAGCACATCACAACCACTGGCGACAGGAAATGTTGCTTCCGCTTCTGTAACTACAACCAGTGAACTCTGAAATCTCTAACGTCAGGTTAGTTCTTACCTTGCGCTGACAATATTGCCAGCATTCAGCTCCACCATTTCCTCAAAGCCAATTGCAAAGATGTCCACGGGGTTGGATTTGCTATCTGCATGACAAAACAGTCTGAGACTATGATATAAGAAGCCACTAAAGTATTTTCACTAGTTTCATTAGTCATTTAACTGACAGATATTAAAGAGGACATATTATGCTTTTTTACAATTTCAACTTTCTTCAGTGTGTAATGTTGCTGTTTGAGCATGAAAAAGGTCTGCAAAGTTACAAAGCACAAAGTCCACTCCAAAGGGAAACGTATACATCACAATATTCCTCATTTAAATAATTCCCGCCCAAGGCGAGGCCTGGTTGAGTTGTGTTAGTAGGGCGTTGTCACCATGTCCAAGAGACGCTGTTTTTTCCACACTGGCTCTAATGCGGTTATGGTATCGAAACACGCTCAAAGCAGTTGACCAATCACAACACACTGATCCAGCCAACCAATCAGAGCACATTACGCTTTTCCAAAGGGGAGTGGGGGCTTCATAGAGACCGGAACTAAACAGAGCATTACTGACAAACTGGGAAGCAAAAATGCTAAATATGTGAAAAATAAGGTGTTTTTTGAACATTTAAACATGAAAAACTATTCTAGTAGACCCCAAAAACAAGACTGTAAAAGGGCATAATAGGTCCTCTTTAAATACACAGCAACCTAATTTCCCTTTCATTTTAAAGTATCATTTGCATTGACTTTGCATCAACACATACCCTGGAATTCTGGATGACCGGCCTTCTTAGGGGCATCCAGGAGCCAGTCATTAAGCGTGTGGTTACGAAACGCAATGCTGCGGAATTGCTTGCCCCCGTTCACGTTCCATGTACCCACACACACTCTGATCTTCTTGGGTTGTGTGAACTTGTAGTGGTTCTGACACATGCCCAGAAGCACTCTGGGAGATGCTAAAAACAGTAAGGGAGACAATTTTTTTTTTTATCAAAAACCTACATTAAAATGATTCATGAGTACTACAGTTGATATGAAATAATATCTTAGACATGGAACTAATGGCCAGAGTGCACAAAAGAAAATATAAAGCATGACATTGACCAAACTACTATGAGACACATCAGAAAAGAAATCCTTGAAAGTTGGACAAAATGATATGTTCAATTTAAAACAAGACTACACAGCAAATTAAAAGGATGATTAAAAGGAAAAACACGCAGCACGATGTCAGAGAGGCGCCAAAATAAACACTGAGTTTATGAAACATGGAACCATAAACAGTTATGGATTTATGGCTGGTCTGTGTATACTGTACCTGACTGTAAAATGGGCTCAGAGACTAACATCGTAAGCATTAAGGAGAAAAAGAAATAAAAAAAAGGGAGAGGGGGAAGAGAGAGAGGTTAACAGTTAGCCGTTAGACAGATAACAGCATTAGTCCTCTGGTTCAGAGCTAATCTCACACCCAAAGCAGCCGGGAGCCGTAGATTAGCACGCTAGCATAAGGAAACTCATTCAGATCCACATTCACACACCGAAATCAGTCCACTACAGCAGACGGATCCCATAAAGCATGACCACAACCACAAAAAACCAAAAGGCGAAGAGCATGTTAGAAACCACCTGAACCTGAAACGGTAAAGTTTACCGTATTTTACCAGGTATTTTAAATCTATTTTTTTTTCATGACCAATGTATTTACATTAAAATATATATATATATATTTGAATGTAAATATATATATATATATAAAAATAAAATCACACTGTGCATCTATTTATGTCAAATACTTTAACTGAATCATTTAATTCTCAAATCTAAACAATTATGGCTGTTACCTATAAAATCAAATGATTATAAAATAAAAAAGAACAACATATTATAGTAGAATAAACACTTGACCATAATTATTAACTCTTTCCCCGCCATTGACAGAATTTATTATACGGTATAGGGCGCCATGACACATGTACAGAATCTCTGGATCAAAACACAGGCGGAAAAGAAGCAGAAACAAGCGATAGCATATATAAGGAGATGAATATGTAAAATAATGTGATCGTCAACACTAAAAAGCATATAAATAAAAACTGCCATTGAAATGTTGACCCAGGACGAGCTATAGGACTGTGTAGCTTTGGGGGTGTTGATGGACGAGATCTAATCCATCTGTGTTTCGATCATCGTTCTGAATCCGATCAGGATGTAGACTTTGACAAAAATGCTATTTTCTCAGCTTTTTGCTTAAAATGTTGCTTTTTTTTTTATGGAATTTACCCATATTCAAGTGTTGATAATAAAAAGAACACATGAAGCTAGAATAAAACTGTTTCTTTTTTTGTTTAAAAGCAGAGGCTCTGTTCTTTCTTTTGATATATTGCATGTTCAGATATTCATACAACTAAATATTCTGAGGGCCATGAAAATGATGGCAACTTTTTTTTCAAAACACTGGCGGGGTAAGAGTTAACTAATAATGGTACTTATGTTGACTACATGGGCATTTTTCCATCCCCACATTTAAAAAATCTGGGGTATTTTCGTGGGCAATTTTTCCCCAGAGCCCTGGTTTATTTCTGATTCTGGAGTGTGGTGTTGTAAATCGTACCATACAGGCTGCTGGTTGTGAGAAGGGCTCGTGCTTTATCTGCCAGGTCACTGTTGAGGGTGCTGCCCAGTCTCAGGATGTCAATGGCTTCCTGTTTAGAGCTGTCAAAGAAGTTGTTCTGAATGGTTCTGGTGACCGAGCGAGCGCCGTCTTTCAGCTTTCCACCCTACGGGGGTAAAAACAAACAAACAAAATAGTTCATATAAAACAGTTAAGGGCTGGTACAAAACAAAACAAAACGGACATCACAGCAATACTTATACAAGGCTCCAGACTGCGACTAAATGGTTGCATTTTGCTACCTTTTTTCTTGCCGGTGCGACTAAACTTCATTAAGAGCGACGCTGCCCAACTGATAAGAGCTGCCATTTCTGTTGCATATGAAAAACATCAAATGGCAAACGAAAGCAGAATGAGCGGACAGTTCATCAGCTCTGACCAATATTAGACAGCGCAGATTTTTTCACCATGGATTTAATGTAGTAATGCTAACTGTAACCATGGTACTGTGGCACAAATAGTTTGAATGTTTTTACATTATTCATTTTAGGGTTCGTACAACATTTTGAGAGTAAAATTCAAGCACTTTTTTCAAGGACTTTCAAGTGCTTCACACTTTTTCCAGCGAAGCTCAAAGCTCTAAATATTATCCAATTTAAATGTTATTTTTAATGTGATGACCACAAATAAAAAAATATTAAATTTTTTACATGTTACTGTTGTTAATAAAAGTTAATTTTATTTGCATCTCAACTCAAGCTCAGTGCTTTACTGTCAAATGTGCATTTCCAAGAAATAGGCATGCAATATTATTAGTTACTGCACTTATTAATACAAAATAATAGTAATTTTATGATTAAATTACATTTATGATTAAAAATCCCCCCTAAACCAAGAGCTACCAAATCAGGTGCTGGTGCCTCCATCTGTATATAATAGCCCTGTTATATAATATTTTTAATATGTGATTAGCTAGATGAAGCCTGAGGTTTGAGGCCTAGCTGGGAGAGGTTTACAGGCTTTTATGGTTTACGGTCTGTAAAGAGGCCTAATTAAAGTTGACAGCACTGCCAGCTTCAGTAATCTTTCTCTTTTATCACTTTTAAACAGAACCGACACAAAACAGAGCAGACAAGATAAATACAGCATCACAACTCAAATCGACACAACTAGCTACAGTTAACTTACCGAACAGGAAGAGGAACAGCCATAGGAAAGCAAGGAAAAACAGCAGACACATGAGTTAAGACAACCTTGACTTACACAAAACTTAAGGGCGAAGGTCGCACAGAAACAACCATTTTCAGCTCTCTGTTGCCTTTTGTGCTTCATTCTTTGCATGTGTGTTACAAGCCGACACGTACCTTAGCCTTGCCATCCAGAGCGCCAGTGCCTGCGTAGATTTTGCTGACGGAATCTCCATTGGTGGACCACATAGAACGGAAGACCTCCTGAAAGCGCGCCACCAGCTGAGGCTTCTCCGTCAGACCCATGTCTTCCAACTGTTTTGGAAGCATCTGAACAAAAGAGACATATTACATAATAAATGAAATACAAGCAAAAGGTAAAAACAAAAACACTTTCAATAGTTTTATGCTGTAGTAAATAGACAGAACTGTGTTACAAATGTACCTCAAGTGCAATGAAGGCCTGGACACTGTTTGTTCGGTCCAAGCAGTCCAGACAATTGGAACGAATGGTCCCAGATTGACATCTGCGGTGAACACAATTGTGGTAGACAATTTAATCAGCTATTTTTGGCCATTTTGTGATGATCAACATCAGCCAATTACTTTTTTTTAGACCCTGAATCCTGAGAGCGTTTTGTAAATACTTGAATATTGTGTAAATAAATGTTTAAGTTAAAATTAATTATTTCTTAATTTAAATTTATTTAATATTAATTTTCATAATCGTATTTGCAATAAATAAATTGTATTACATTCCCAATTTTTTCATCAGCCGAACCCTGTTGACATTTTTTGTAATTTAACAACACATTGGCATTTTTCACAGTTCTCTGATGTCGGTCACACCAAACGCAGGTAAATAAATAAAATATTTCATCTTTTTTAAGTAAGTGTTTTATTTTTTTTTTTAAATAATTTATTAAAATTTTACATTTTGATCTTTTAATTAATTATTAGCATTACATCAACTTACAAAACCCCCTGTAGTTTCCTCAAGAAGCTGGTGATCAGAAAAATTTCTTTGTAATATATATATATATATAACAAATACATTTTAATACATTTATCTGGCACTATATTGCATAGATAAAAAAATGTAATTTTATTTCTGCTTTAAAGCTTCCAGTGGCTGAAAAAAACTAAAATATATCCTGCACTAGTTATTTCAAGTAGTAAACACACAACAAATTAAATAAACAACCTAATGAAGAAAATGTTCTGCTATTCTATGATATTCTTCCACAACCAGTAGTGTTAGGATGGTATATAACCCCACCTCTGAATGCCGCCCTCCCCTGAGTAGTAGAAGAAAGCACATTCCTCCAGAAACTTGCTGATCTGAGGTTTCAGGACAGTGTTGAGCTTGTCAGTCTTCCCACCTTTAACCATCTGATGATAGTCAAAGTTCAACATTCTCACAGCATGTGCATGCTCCGAAGCTTTCAGGTGACTCTGTGGGCGAAGACAAAGAGTCTTTAAACAGTAAAGAAAGCAGAACAACCACTTTAGTTTAGTCATACTTTGAAATACATCTAAAATAAAGTATTGCAGCCAGACAAACAGGATTATTTCCAAAACAACAATCACCTGGAATGCTTTACTGAGCATGTGTTCACCCTCCTTCATACCCAGCAGGTTGATGATCACCTGTTTACCATACAGCCTCCTCAGAGCACTAAAGTGTCTGGACAGGAAACATCACACAGGGTTAGTACACATTCGTACACATTAATCGCAATGAAGCGGAATAAATAACAAATGTTTATCTACTCCAGCAGCCAATGCTTCAAGAAAAATGTAATTTTTTTGCTAAAATCAAAGGTGATTTTAAAACACAAGAAGCTACAGAAACAAGTGATCAATAGTTCATTCATGATGGAGGGGGAAATGAAAGCCTCACGACAGTGTTGTCTGCATCTATCTACTTCCTCTCATCACGAGCTGACTCAGCACTCCAGGGAACAGAGCAGTGACTCATGATGAATAAAGAATGTCCATCATGCTCAGCGTGAGGCACCAGGGCTGGATAAGATTTTATCATTTTAATCAGCCTATTCTTGCACTTAAAAAAAATTATACAAAGAGATTTTATTGATAAAGAGGGAGGACGTCTTTTGTGACCTTGACAAGGTCATGGCGTTATTAACCCGCCCCAACGTAACAAACAGCCTCGCAACTGCTGACCTCTTCCAGACTTTCCATTTGATCAAACATAAGATTTTATAAATAACAAATGAAGCATTTTTAAATTTTAACATTCTTATATGTAATCAATAAATTATATTATATTATGTTATATTAATCATATTATAGAGGAATTGTAATAAAATTATTTGAAAAACAAACATTTGCACCCAACAAGAAATCATCCACATAAATAAAATACATTTGGTTTAAATGAGTAATTTTGTTATGTGCTTTTGTTATTTTTTTATTATTATTTAGCTTTAATTCTAGTTTATTTTTTAATAATTTTAGTACTCAACTTCCTAACATTCCTAAAGTTTCTCATTTTTGTAAAACTTTTTTACATTTTTCATCTAATATTTATAGTATTTTCAGCTTTATTTCGATTAACGAAAATATATTTTTTTAGATTTAAATACATTTATTTGTATATATTTTAATAGGTCAATATTTTTCATTATTTTTAATAAAACACAAAAAATGTATTAAATATACAAATAATAAATTATAATTTTAATGCAACGTATTTAAAGGGGTGGTTAATTATGATTTCACTTTTTTTAACTTTAGTTAGTGTGTAATGTTGCTGTTTGAGCATAAACAACAACTGCAAAGTTACGACGCTCAAAGTTCAAAGAAAAGGGAGATATTTTCTTTTAAAGAAATCGCTTTTTAAGGACTACAACAAACGGCTGATAGGGACTACAACAAGCTTCTAGTGGGTTAGTGACATCACTAACCCTAAAATTTACATAAACCCTGCCCCCGGGAACACGCAACAAAGGCCATGTTGAGAAGAGGAAGCTTGAGTAGTGTTGTTGCCATGCCGTCAAAAACGCTGAACCTTCCTGAACATTATGATCCAAATATAGCTCTCTGTGCTGCACATTTTACGGAGGACAGCAGTTCCCACTTTAAAAGCAGAAGCTGTTGTTTATAGGCCACAACCTGTAAGTATGTTTTATTCTTTGTTGATGTGTTTTCCATGAATAGTTTCTATCGTTATTTTTATGATGTAGCAAGGACGTAAACAAAGGCAAACGCTGTTTGGCTCCGCTGGCCAGTTACCTAATTGCTAATTCAAATTTATCCAACAAACACCTACAAACTTCTTTTCAATCCCACTAGCGAACTTCGAATGTTGGTGTTTGTTGCCGTTTAAGTGATCAGTGTAAATGCAGGCACGCTAAACATGGTTCTGTGTTTGATATGGCCACTGCAATAAATCCATGATTAGTCTTCGTAATGGTCTCATCGTTCTGGCGACAGATATTTGGCTATACTCGTTGTATAAAGACAAAACTAACGGTGCTCTACAGTCAGTAGCGATCACTATAGATCCAGTCTGTAATCAAATAATCCCTTCGAGAACTGTAGTATCAATTGTTAGAACGATTATATGAAAAAAAGGCTACAAGACAATCATGTATTCTGCTGTACTAAAGCTTTAATAAGGCTAAAACCGTATATCAAAAGCTAACATTAGTAGCATTTACAAATAACAGTGCATCTACAAAGAATGAGACAACTACAAATAAAAAAACATACCATTCTGAAACGTCCTGTAACAGCTGTTCTTGCGCAGGTTCTGCTCGATCCTCTTCACTAATATTCTCTGGGTCTGATTTGGGCTCAAATTGATAAGTCAATATTGACGCCATTGTTTATTACAATACACCTGAGCATACGCAACTACCCGTAATGGTAAGGGGCGTGACGTTTCCGGACAACGTCTACTAGGCGGTTTATCGAATCACAACTCACTGGGCCAGCTAACCAATCTGAGCCCATTGCGTATTTCTGAGGGAGGGGCTTCATAGAACCAGGAAGCTATCCGGCCGTTTTTACAAGAAGGGACACAGCGGTGTAGAATAAAGATAAAATATGTGAAAAATAATGTGTTTTTTTAAAAAACGAAGCATGAACCCATGTTACAGTGCACCCCATAAACACAATCAATCCTTCGAAAAAAGCTGATCAAGCACCCCTTTAAATTTTACTATACATCATGTTTTTTGGTCCCACTGTGTATGAGCTGTCAAAAAAGTATGTACTTATTGTCATAATGCTGTCTTTTGCTGCTATTGAGGCGGAATACATGTAAGTTTAGGGTTTCATGGTATAGTTAGGTTTAGGGTTGGGTTAAAGGGTCATTATAATTATAGATGTAACTACAGAAAATAATTACATGCAGGTATTTTTTTAAATACAAGTACAACATAAAAACATGTATGTACACAATAAGTGCATTTTATTAAATTATTAATTTACTGTTAATGTTAGTACATAGTAGTAACTTAATGTGCATTATTTTTTAGATATCATTTTTATGATCAATGTATTATTTTATAGTTGGGTTTACTTTATAGAATGGGTTTCGAGATGGACATCTTATGCTTGTATTCAGCATTTCATGCCATCAATGCAGATGCCATGAGCAATTTGCATTTATGAGACAGCAATAAGTCATGTTAAAAAAGTTCAACTTTTAAATTGCGCCTCTAGACCCCCTGTAGCACTTCATCTAGCTGTCCTGTGTGTAAACGCTGCCTACGAAACCCATCTGATCGGGGTCTGGAGGAGCATAATTGCACATCGACTAGTTGAAAATACATCCTTAGGCACGACTGAACATTCCCATCCAAACTGTGGTAAATAACAGGACTGATTGAAGCAGTGCCCACACTTTGCACATGTCTGCTGGATTGCTTTCATCACGCACTAATGTTCAGGCTTGAGCTAGAACAGCTGGATACTGGAGCATGCACCATCAAAATCTTAATTACCTCTCAAAAGCAGGTGCGTTTGCTTCGAAACCACGGGACAGCTTAACACGGTGGGATCCGACCTTTGTGGAAAAAGAAAGAAAACACAAAAAAGGAAGAACTGTGAATGGTTTCATATTTTGGTGCAAGACGAAATTAAGGAGGCAGAGGGAAGGAAGATGAGAGAGACAGTGAGAGAAAGACTACACAGGCCTGACCCGCCTGCTGTGTTGAGCTGCATTTGAAGATATGAAAAACATTTGGCGCAGAATAAGACAGTGGAGCCATCAGTAATGATTTCATAAGCATGAAGATCTATCAGAGATACTGATCATACCAGGAAATGCATGAATTTTACAACCTGCCTAGACTGTCATGAATTGTGCTCTAATGTTGGCTATTGCTTTCTAATAATGGTTTCCTAGCTAAATGACATTTGACCAACTGCTCTCACAACTTTCAGTGTAATGAACATTTCACACCTACAACCATAATAGGTAAGCAATACAGAGGACTTTTCCATCTCTAGGCTATGACTGGCTTCTCATTTCCTGCAGTCTCATATAAGGTTACAACTTTGAATACAGCTGGTTCCTCTTCCTGCTATTCAACTGGTTCATGGTGTCTTCTAACTAGGGTGACTCTACAATACTGTCCTTTCAACATTTAACTTCTATGCCTTTAGTATCATTTATTTTATCAAAATTTGACACCACGGGTCTTCAACAAGTGGCCTGTGATGGTACCGAGTCTGTCAATTATTGTTTGATCTCAAACTAATCTTTGTGAAAAAAATTAAAACTTGTTAAACAAAAATCCAATTAACTTAAAGTTAACTGAAAGCTAAAACAAGCAACACTTAAATATCGAGTTAAATATGTGTGCCCATCATTTTAAATTTAAATTTTAGTATTGCTTATATACTATCTTAGTATGTACTAATATTTTGAATTAGCTTTTATTTTTATATTTTCAGTTTTCATTTTAACTAAGTTTTTTTTATTTAGCTTGAATTTATTTTATTTCAGTTTAGTTTTTGTAGTTTTAGTACTCCAACTTAACATTTCTTTGAAAAGTTTTTGCATCTAATATTTATATTTGTTTTTCTTTCAGCTTTATTCTAATTTTTGAAAATTATTTAATAGTTAAAAGTTTTTAGTTAACAATAACACTGAAAATGTTAAATGTATAAATTAATATTAAATAAAATATTAATGTATAAAATAAATAAATAAAATCGTTAAATATGAGTAACTATTTTAATTCAATGTATTTACATTTTTAATATATTTAAATATGCTAATATGCTATTTTTTTTCCATCAATATGTAAGAGATGGTCCCTGCACACAGAGAAAAAGTGTGTCAAAATTGTATCTTTAGGGGTACAACAGCTTATTACTGGGGCAGTATCCTTAAAAGGACATATTTGTACCTTTTTACTCCTAAAAGGTGCATATTAGTACCCTAGAGTACAAATACATACCTTAAGGTACTACTATGAACCTTTTTGTGGTTAAAAAAAAGATGTCCTTTTAAGGGCACTGCCCCAGTGACAAGCTGTTGTACACCTAAAGATACAATTTTGACACCTTTTTTCTCTGTGTGCGTTTCACCTCCAACATGGGGTCCTTATAGGCTGAAGACCCCTGGTTTAGAGCTGGTGTGGGACATTTATGGTTTAGATTCTGTCAGAGAGAGTCCCACCCAATTCTGTTTGTTGCCTCTGCAGGTCCCTGCCATTAATATTTCATACATTCGGAATGACAGCATAGATGAGCTCACATTACCCTGAGCTTTCTGGGAGTATCCTGTGGCAATACTACTTCCTTTATTTTGCTCTTAGCTTTGCAGACAGTAAAGATAATGTACTCCCTTAACCAATACACTATGGCCTGAAATGACACCGAACACTGGTCATTCAGGATCCGTGCAAAGCTTTGAAAAAACAGCTCAAGAAGTGTCACCTCACCAGCTTCCCACTAAAAGCAGCAATGATAACATCTATGCAATGTCAGAGGAAAGACACAGGCATTTCCAGACTTGCTTCCTGGCATCTTAACTCAATTTCGCAAGAAGGCAATAGATTTATCCAAATCTGGCTCCTTTGCCAAAATGAATCTCGGTTTAGGTGCAACTTTCACCGACTGACATTGCACAAACTCTTTGCAGTAAAGAACAGATCATCCACCAGACAGAACTAAACCTTCGATATACCAGCTGCTGGTTCCCATGCAGTCCTTTTGGCTCTCGACTTTGATTCAGCTGCAACAAAATCCCCTGAAACGAGTGTTTCTGATAATATGAATAAAGGGGGTCAGCACTGGTCATGTGTGACGAAGTGGAAACACAAGAAAATAAGTTTGTTATGATGACTCAGCAGGGTCTTGGAACTCCAACAAGCTCAGTGCAGTAGACCGCAATGCAAATATTTTTCCTCAGTGTGCTTTGAATGAAAGCATGAGTCATATTGATTCAAAGCTTTATTGTACCTGAATTCCTGGCTGCTCCCAGAACAGTGGTATTGACCCTCGGATTTGAATGAAGGAGGATACTTTGTCGTCAAGGAAAACAACCTGTAGGGAACACAGAATTAGAAAAATAATATATATTATTTTTAATTAATACAGTGTTTAAGTTAAAAATGCAAAGGTATTTAAAATCCAATGCATGGAAGGTAGACTGATGCCATGTGTGGGAGAAATTAAGAAAATCATACATAATACCATGGTATCCCCTAGTTGCTTATAGGAATATTTCAGACGTAATATTAAATATGGAGTTAAATATGTGTCTCCATCACTTTAAACAGTGTTATTTCCATAATATTTATATACTATCATAGTATGTATTAATATTTTGAATTAGCTTTTATTTTTATATTTTCAGTTTTCATTTTAACTGTTTTTTTATTTTTTACTATTTTTTTTTAATTTATTTAGCTTTAAATTTATTTTATTTCAGTTTAGTTTTTGTAGTTTTAGTACTTCAATTTAACATTTCTAATATTTCTTTGAAAAGTTTTTCATCTAATATTTATATTTTATTTTTTTCAGATTTATTCTAATTTTTGAAAATTATTCAATAGTTTAAGTTTTTAGTTAACAATAACACTGAAAATGTTAAATTTATATATTAATATTAAATAAAATATTAATGTATAAAATGTGTAAATAAAATTGTTAATTATTAGTAACTATTTTGAACACATTTAATTACATTTATTAGGTTTTGCATTCGGATATACATTTAGACATTATCAAAGACTAACTAATTGTGGCTGAAATGTAGACTGTACCCCAAAAAAAATTGCCGTTTCTAATTTATTTCCTATGGTGGTCATTTCTGACCACAAAGATCTTAAGTGAGACTATTTTTTGTGTTTATATAGCAAGTGCCACAAAAGTCACCAAGATTTATACCATTCCAATGAAGTAAAAAACATTTTTAAATCTAAATGTACATTTGGTTCATGGTTGGGGGGGCTAAAATGACCAAAGACAACCAGAGGGTTAAGGAAGTGAGTTCAAAGGTCATTCACAGGTGACTCATATTGTTGGCATACCTGCTCTGTCTCCACAAAGTTGGCCACCTGGCCATCGTCATTCGTGCCTCTGACATTGAAACGTGTGCCTGCTCTCTCCGAGCTGAGCCGAGAGATCACGCAAGCTTTGGCCTGTTTGTGGCCAGCGTAGATGGTGCGGATCTCCACACCACCACACATCAACCTCAGCAGCCAATCATCACAGTTCACCCCATAATGCTTGAGATGGAGATGGAGGGACTGATTCCTGTGAAGCCATTATATAATCACATTTCCATTATAACCATTTTTTTTCTACTGATTGAGTTCAACAGTCTAAATAACTGGAAATATTTTGCACACATGAAACACTAAAAAGAAATGTTTTGAAAAAATATATATTTATATTAGATGAAAGAAATAAACCAAATCAAACAAAAACTAAATCAAAAGGACTTTTGAGGTTACAATCTGAAAAATTCCCACCAGAAAAAACGATTGTCAGACGTGTCTTCTCTGATCCTGCGGTGTGCGTTCAAGCTGAGGTCCAGACTCACTCCAGTGGAGGACCAGGCAAAATAGAAGTTCCCAGAGTTTAAGATTTTCCTGACATCAGCGATCCGGTCCTCATCCGAGGGGTCATTCTTCAGAGAGACGAAGTCTGTGCCCGTTACCCGAAAAACTTCTGAATCCTGGACTTTTCCAACTGAACTGCAGCCTGTTACGACCACCAGGCTGTGCAGCATAGAATCTCCTATGGAAGAAGAGTGAAGCGAATTCAGAGTTCAGTTTGTACTTTGTAGCGCATGCAAGTATTCACATATAGAGTGGTGCAGGTATGACATCACTTTGTAGGCCAAAACGCGGAAGCGAGTTAGCATTTTAGCACTTCCGGTTCCATCGTCCCGAAGTCAATGGGTTTTTTGAATGGGTTTTTGGTTAAATGGCTGAAATAAAGTTCAATAATGTGTTGAACACAAGCTCAAGACACTTTCACGTTTTATTCTACGACATAAAATACATCAGTATTACCCCACTCGTGATTTTTTAAGCTGTTATGTGTCTTGAAAAAGGCGGTTGCTAACAAGAGACTAAATGGGACAACAGAGGCAGTCGAGGAGATTAAACATCATCACATCAACAGGTAAACTCAGTCCGCTTTTAGTCTCATTATGCTTATAATTGTGCTCTTATAAACTATTCTAACTATCCTATAAAAACTGAAAGAGTTGCTGGAAGCTTAGTGATGGTGACATTGAATTTGTGGGACCAGGGTGTAGTTCGTTTATAGCCTACCTTTAGCTTTTTACTTCTGGCGACTGCATTTAGGCTTCAAAATTCATAAAAGTTGTGTTCATCTGTGATAATTATCTTGATGGACAAAACGTGCAAGTATCATAAACTTTTGTTGATCACAGAGCTTGTTTTTGGCGATAATCCAAAAGCCTATGGGGAAATCCTATTGGGTTTTTCTCGAGGGAACCAGTGTGATGCTAACTGCCGGTTGGCCTACAAAGTGACATCATACCTGCACCACTCTATACAGAATGTGAAACTTTAAGAATCAGACCCATTTGTATCGGCCACTTAGTTGAATACTGGGGTGGGGTGGATGAGTCTCAATGTCTATGTTGTATTCTTTAAGAAAATCTCAGTCAATAGATATTTCTGAGAACTTTAAGAGATGACCTGGTAGTTACACTGTAATTAGTGACTATATTTGTATAAAAACTGCTTGATAATATGTTGTGCATTTCCCTTCCATAAATCTCGGTTTTGCTGTGAATTTTAGTGTTTTGGTGAGATCTACACTCTACTTATCTTCTAAAGTCTGGGTTTTTTCTTTTAATCTGGCAACAGGGTGGATTTCTATTTGTTGTGATGACAAAGCTGAGAAACTGTACCAAGGTTAAGACGAAGAACTCCCAGTATCCCATAAGCATCCAGCATCTTGGTGTATGCTGTTTTGATGGTCTCTTTCTCTGCCACCGCTGTGGATAACATCAAAACATTTACTTAAATACCACATGTCATATTTACAAATTATTTATAGACTCCAAAACAGTTTTATGTGCAAATAGACAATATTTCAGCCACATTGTTTCTCTTGTATCTAGGAAATTCTGGGAATCAATGGAAATCAAAGTTTTAAAGGGTTAGTTCACCCAAAAATTAAATTTCTGTCATTAATTAGGCTACTCACCCTCACGTTCCAAACCCTTAAGACCTTCATTCATCTTCATAACACAAATTAAGATATTTTTAATGAAATCCGAGAGCTCTCTGACCCCTCCATAGACATCTATTTAATTATCACTTTCAAGGCCAAGAAAGGTAGTAAAGACATCGTTAAAATAGTCCATGTGACTACAGTGGTTCAACCTTAATTTTATGAAGCGACGAGAATACTTTTTGTACTCAAAAAACAAACAAAATTGCTTCCTAGTTCTACAGCAGAACGTGAACAGCGTCGGCCAATGGTAAGCCGGCATTCTGGAAGCGCTGCACTGTTTACACTATGTCAACAGCTTAAGATTCTGACACAGGCTAGAAGAGATTGTTGAATAAAGTCGTTATTTTTGTTTGTTTTTTGCGCACAAAAAGTATTCTTGTCGCTTCATAACATTAAGGTTGAACCACTGTAGTCACACAGACTATTTTAATGATGTCTTTACTACCTTTCTGGGCCTTGAAAGTTGCAATGACATTGCTGTCTATGGAGGGGTCAGAAAGCACTCGGATTTCATCAAAAATATCTTAATTTGTGTTCCGAAGATGAACGAAGGTCTTACGGGTTTGGAACGACATGAGCGTGAGTAGCCTAATTAATGACAGAATTTTCATTTTTGGGTGAACTAAACCTTTAAAACTTTAATATTTCAAAAAAATTACTGGTTTAACACTTTTAGATTTAAAATAAATAAAAAGTAAGTATTATAAAGGGTGTGTGGACAGTCTTACACAGTACAGCAACGGCTCCAGACTCAAACATCAGGCATTCCTCTCGATTTCTGGTCTCCACGATCACACTGTATGGAGGTGGATCCAGCTTATGATAAATACGATAGCCTTTACTGAATGCCATGGCTCGACACAACCTGTTTCAGCCCTGAGTAATAATAATAATAATAATAATAATAATAATAATTAAAAAAACAAAACAAAAAAAACATTTACTTTGAAAACATATGAAGAAAACACCGCAGGGGTTGTTAAAAACATACTCGAACCCTCAAACCGCCTGCAGGTGCATCAAATGTCGCATCATGCAACCACGAAAACACACAATTCAAAGCGTTTTATTACAGCATCCTGCCATAAAACATTAATATAGGGGGAAGGAAATAAACTGAGAGGATTGCATAGTTCGTGCTTATATTATCCTTGCTAAAATACACAAGGTTGCTATAAAGACCATGCATTATAGGGAAGAAAGACAACACGACACTAATAAAAACATGTTAGTTATGCTGTCATTTCAGCAACACGACAGCAAGGGATGGAACATGAATCTAAATCCCTTCAAAGCCGAAGAGACGAGGTAAAATGTCCGACTCAAATGAAACAAACCATGCAGAAAGGTCAGAATGCCACGCCACACACAATCAGATTTGCCACCCAAAATCTATGAACATGTTTACAATTCATGCACATACAGACTGTCTAACCTTGGGCCACTGTCTTAGTGTGGGGATGAAGGTTAGTGCACAAGAAAATAATAATCATCCGTATGATAACTAGAATGAAGAAGATCAGTTCCCGCTGCCTCTGGGTCTGTCAAAATCAGCAGATAAGACAGACTGACAGCGCTAAAAGCCTTTATCACGACCAGCCCTGACGGCTAACGTTAGCCGGCTAGCTCTCCATCGCGTTTCGGAACCATATAAACTGACATTTAACTGATCACAGCGCACCGTAATGTGTTCGTTTCTACGTTAAAGCTACAGATGTAATATGTCAGTATTTATTATGCATTTATGAGGATGCTTGGTAAAGAGGAGGTTTGTGTACCTGTCAGAGTTGTGTCTGTCTTCCCCCGGATGGTGGTGATCGTATATGGGTAGAAACAAAATGATTAGCGGGGCAGGTAGTTCAAGCACAGAAATACAACCGCAACCTAGAATGGACAGCTGGAGTTCCGTGGTAACGCCCCAAACCGTTTCCGGGGCCTCAAACTGACCGCTGATTGGTCACATTTGTGTCATGTGATGTAGGAAATGAAAGCCATAGCTCTGGGCTTCCTCATTCGAAGGCTGCAGCCTCTGAATTGGCACACAGCTCATGTCCTATCAAATACTCATCTTGAGTAAAGAACAGAGGTAGGGACTTTCATTTTTGGCTATACACAAAAAAATCGGAAATTATGGGCCGTGAGGCGCCCTCTTCAGATTAAAACTAATTAAAGCAACCAATATGGATTTATTTTTCCTCGTCATGTAAACCCCTCCCATTACGTACACCTACTCAATGTTACCATAACGTACACCTACTCAATGTTACCATAACGCACACCTACTTAATGTTACCATAACACCAGAGCTGGGTAGATTACTTACAAATTGTAATTGGTTACTGATTACAAATTACATGACAAAAATTGTAGTAATGAAAATCCATTACATTACATAGCCTATTTAAGGTAATATAATCTGACTACTTTTGCATTACTTTTAGATTACTTCTGACCTAACTCATTTATCACATTGATTTGAGCAGAATAATCTTGTACCATATTGATATAAAAATACAAAGAGAAAGAAAATATATTCCATTCTTTGTTATCAACAACATGAAGTGTATTAAATATTACATTACGTCAAGGTTTCCCAGACTGGGGCTCATAACGGAACTGCAAGCTATTAAGTAATTAAATCATAATTTTTTTAAATTAAAATAAATATAATCATTTATAATTACTTTATAATAATTTATATTTACTTTATAAAATATTAAAATATTATATACTTTATACACTTTATAATATTTATAATAATTTTAATTTTAACACTACTAAAAAAGATTAAAAATATATATTTTATTTGTTTGCGTGCATGTCATGTGACCATTAACCGACATCAGAGAACCATGAACTTAATTATTTTACTTATTATTTTAATTATATATATATATATATCAACAACATGTATGCTCGACCCTATACCGACTAAACTACTAAAAGAGATGCTTCCAGAGGTCATAGATCCTCTTCTTAATATCATTAAATTCATCCTTGACATTAGGATATGTACCGAAAACTTTTAAGTTGGCTATTATTAAACCACTTATTAAAAAACTGCAACTTGATCCTATAGAATGTCAATTACAGGCCAATCTCAAATCTACCCTTTCTGTCAAAAATACTAGAAAAGGCACTGTCCTCACAATTATGCTCCTTTTTAGAAAGAAATGGTATCTGTGAGGATTTCCAGTCAGGATTTAGACCGTATCATAGTACTGAGACTGCTCTCATTAGAGTTACAAATGATTTACTCTTATCATCCAATCGTGGTTGTATCTCTCTGTTAGTGTTACTCGATCTTAGCGCTGCATTCGATACTATCGACCACAACATTCTTTTGAATAGACTCGAAAATTATGTTGGCATTAGTGGAATTTCATTGGCATGGTTTAAATCATACTTATCTGACCGTTATCAGTTTGTAGCAGTAAATTAAGAGATGTCACACCGATCACAAGTTCAGTATGGAGTACCGCAGGGCTCAGTGCTAGGACCGTTGCTTTTCACCCTGTACATGCTACCACTGGGAGATATTATTAGGTTTAATTGTTATGCTGACGATACTCAGCTCTATATTTCTTCACGCCCTGACGAAACTTACCAATTCACAAGATTAACGGAATGCATAGCTGATATAAAAAATTGGATGACTAGTAATTTCCTGCAACTTAATTCAGAAAAAAATGAATTTTTAATCATTGGACAAAAAAAACTCCACAAGTAGTAACCTAGAACACTGTCTAACACTCGATGGCAGCTCTGTCAAGTCCTCGTCGTCAGTTAGGAACCTGGGTGTGCTCTTTGATACCAATCTCTCATTTGAAAGCCACGTTTCTAGCATCTGTAAAACTGCATTCTACCATCTTAAAAATATATCTAAATTACGGCACATGCTTTCAATGCAAAATGCTGAACAGTTAGTTCATGCGTTCATGACCTCAAGGCTAGATTATTGTAATGCTCTACTGGGTGGTTGCCCTGCTCGCTTAATAAATAAACTGCAGCTTGTCCAAAACGCAGCAGCTAGAGTTCTTACTAGAACCAGGAAGTATGACCATATTAGCCCGGTTCTGGCAACACTGCATTGGCTCCCTATTAAACATTGTATACATTTTAAAATCTTGCTGATTACTTACAAAGCACTAAATGGTTTAGCTCCCCAGTACTTGAGCGAGCTCTTAACGCATTATACTCCATCACATCTATTGCGGTCTCAAAATTCTGGCCAGTTGATAATACCTAGAATATCAAAATCAACTGCAGGCGGTCGATCCTTTTCCTATTTAGCACCTAAACTCTGGAACAGTCTTCCTAGCATTGTTCGGGAAGCAGACACACTCTGTCAGTTTAAATCTAGACTAAAAACACATCTCTTTACTATGGCATACACATAAAACATTTTTAATTTCTATTATTCAAATCAGTTAAATGATTGTTTTAGGCTGCATTAACTAGGTCAGCCGGAACCGGGAACACTTCCCATGACACCTGATGTACTCGTTACATCATAAGAAGAATGGCATCTAAGCTAATGTTAGTCTCTCTGTTTATCCCGAGGTTTACTGCAGTCGGCCGATCCGGGCCGTATCCAGATCAGATGGTGGACCTTAGCCTGGACATGACGAACGCATCCCTGAAATGTCTGCAGAGAGCGTGTCAAATAAACTCCCCCCTGTAAATGCTGCATCGACACGACATCCTCATTAAACCCGTCCCCGGCGTGACGACTTCAATCTTTCAAATAATCCTACGAATATCTATTGATCTAATATGACTTCTGACCTGTAATGTGTCCTGAAGGAGTTTTGGTTCCTTGCCACCGTCGCCTTTGGCTTTTGACTTGCTCAGTTGGGGACACTTAAATTTCAACTATATTACTGATCTGCCCGCATTGACACTATATGATAATTGAAATGAGCTGGATGACCACCGTTTTCACCAGAGCGGCTGTACAGCCGAATCAAATTCTGTTGCATTATTTTCCTGTTACCACTGTGAAGCTGCTTTGAAACAATTGGCATTGTAAAAAGCGCTATATAAATTAAGGTGATTTGATTTGATTTGATATATATATATATATATATATATACAGTGGGGAGAACAAGTATTTGATACACTGCCGATTTTGCAGGTTTTCCTACTTACAAAGCATGTAGAGGTCTGTAATTTTTATCATAGGTACACTTCAACTGTGAGAGACGGAATCTAAAACAAAAATCCAGAAAATCACATTGTATGATTTTTAAATAATTAATTTGCATTTTATTGCATGACATAAGTATTTGATCACCTACCAACCAGTAAGAATTCCGGCTCTCACAGACCTGTTAGTTTTTCTTTAAGAAGCCCTCCTGTTCTCCACTCATTACCTATATTAACTGCACCTGTTTGAACTCGTTACCTGTATAAAAGACACCTGTCCACACACTCAATCAAACAGACTCCAACCTCTCCACAATGGCCAAGACCAGAGAGCTGTGTAAGGACATCAGGGATAAAATTGTAGACCTGCACAAGGCTAGGATGGGCTACAGGACAATAGGCAAGCAGCTTGGTGAGAAGGCAACAACTGTTGGCGCAATTATTAGAAAATGGAAGAAGTTCAAGATGACGGTCAATCTCCCTCGGTCTGGGGCACCATGCAAGATCTCACCTCGTGGGGCATCAATGATCATGAGGAAGGTGAGGGATCAGCCCAGAACTACACGGCAGGACCTGGTCAATGACCTGAAGAGAGCTGGGACCACAGTCTCAAAGAAAACCATTAGTAACACACTACGCCGTCATGGATTAAAATCCTGCAAATGTCCAGGCCCGTCTGAAGTTTGCCAATGACCATCTGGATGATCCAGAGGAGGAATGGGAGAAGGTCATGTGGTCTGATGAGACAAAAATAGAGCTTTTTGGTCTAAACTCCACTCGCCGTGTTTGGAGGAAGAAGAAGGATGAGTACAACCCCAAGAACACCATCCTAACCGTGAAGCATGGAGGTGGAAACATCATTCTTTGGGGATGCTTTTCTGCAAAGGGGACAGGACGACTGCACCGTATTGAGGGGAGGATGGATGGGGCCATGTATCGCGAGATCTTGGCCAACAACCTCCTTCCCTCAGTAGGAGCATTGAAGATGGGTCGTGGCTGGGTCTTCCAGCATGACAACGACCCGAAACACACAGCCAGGGCAACTAAATAGTGGCTCCGTAAGAAGCATCTCAAGGTCCTGGAGTGGCCTAGCCAGTCTCCAGACCTGAAGCCAATAGAAAATCTTTGGAGGGAGCTGAAAGTCCGTATTGCCCAGCGATAGGAAGGATCTGGAGAAGGTCTGTATGGAGGAGTGGGCCAAAATCCCTGCTGCAGTGTGTGCAAACCTGGTCAAGAACTACAGGAAACGTATGATCTCTGTAATTGAAAACAAAGGTTTCTGTACCAAATATTAAGTTTAGCTTTTTTGATGTATCAAATACTTATGTCATGCAATAAAATGCAAATGAATTACTTAAAAATCATACAATGTGATTTTCTGGATTTTTGTTTTATTACAGACTTCTACAAGCTTTGTAAGTGGGCAAACCTGCAAAATCGGCAGTGTATCAAATACTTGTTCTCCCCACTGTATATATAACTTTTTTTTTATTATTGACTTAATTGTATTATTGACCTAATTTACAAATTAAAATCTCAGAAGGTACTTCAAGTAAATATATTAGGTCAAAGAAATTTCAGATGACAAAAATTTGGAGAATCCCTGCATTGCCTGTAAATATGAAATGACGTGAATTTATACAGTTTAATGTGTTTGAAAGACAAAAGCCTTCCAAAGACATTAACGCATGGTTAAATAACTCACTGAAACTGAGTGATAATTCAAATAATAATTACGGAGTTGATTAGATATGCAGTGTTGCAATGTTGAGATTAAGAAAACACTTGTTAAAAGTGAAATGATTTCTGTAAATCCAGTGATCAAAATGCTGTGTTTTGCTCAGTTTTTAGTGATAGTCACATGACAAACCTGGAAGACCTTTTGAACGGTTTAAAGCAGTAGGCGTTTTTAAAAAGGACAATTTAAAAGATAAAAAGAAGCAGTAGGGTGAATTATGAATATTTGACTGCCATTGTGAGAATAATATAATCATGTAATCAATAAAAAAGTAACTGTAGTCTGATTACAAGTATTTTAATATGTAATCTAACTACAAGTACTTAATTTTTGGAATTTTATTACATAATCCAGATTACATGTAATCAATTACTACCCAGCACTTACAATACAAATGACTATAATGCAGTGGTTCTCTATCAGAAAAAAAATGTTAATAAAAAACTGTAAATAATGTAAATAATATATATATATATATATATATATAATTTATTTATTTATTTTTTTTGCCTTTTAACAACTATCTGGACTTGGACACAAACATATCTGCTTGTGCATGAGCAAGAATCACACCTAAGGTTTGTGAATTACGCCTAAGGTTTGTAATAACACAACATGTAAATCTGTGAAAACATTAAGATCCTGCAAAATTAATATGTAAAAAATAAATAAATAAGTGAATTTATTACCTTACAAAAGCATTCTGAAAATACTATATTATATGCAATTTTAGTTCCACCAGCAGCAGTTGTTAGTGCACTTTAAATTATAATATGCCAAAAGGTGCAAAACAAAAATAAACATTTAAAGGGTCCGAAATCGCATTTTCACGATTCACCCCGCCCATTGGGGGTGATTGGCAGCTTCACCAACCAATGACTTGGAGTCTTTAAATTCAACTGACCAATCAGAATGTCACGGGCAGGAAACCGGCGTTTCATAATATATTGCGATCAGTCATGTTTCATAAACAAAAGAGAGAACACTGCATAACTGTCACAACGCTTTCAAAGGAGTCTCAGCAGAAGAGAGGAACTTCTGTTGCATTTATTTAATGAAGATATTCGTCCTAAATCTGTTTGCATTCTTCGTAAGTAAACTAGACTGGTGACTGTCCACGGTGTTGACAGTTGACAGTTTTATTTGAGCTGTCATGATGCTAGGAGGTTGATGGTTAACCAGTTTAAGAGGTTTAACCAATTATGTTGGGCTACAATTAGTCTGATCATGTGGACTGATACTTGTCTGTGTTCATCTTGGCTTTTCAGCACACATCCTCGACACTATGAAGGGACTGTACTTTATTGAGCCTATCGTCGCGATTTACGCGTTTGCCAGTTTTATGGTTTATCCTCTCGTGCAGCAGTACGTGTATCGCAGACTGTGGCTGGAGATCACCAACTCATCTTACCCAGTGTCCGACGACACTGACCGATGCGCCGCCAACAGCAGCAACCACACCAGCCAGCAAAAGGTAAGGATTAACGTTACATATGTCGCATGAAAATCTGACACAACCACATCATGTACATATTTGGATACCCCTTGTTCCCTCAACTTGTTCAAAACCAAACAGTTGATGGTCCCCATTGACTTCCATAGTAAAATACTGTAAACATCAACTGTTTGGTTACCGACATTCTTTAAAATATCTTCTTTTGTGTTCAGCAGAAGAAAGAAACTCATATAGGTTTTGAACAGTTGAGGGATAGTATTGACAGAATTTTCATTTTAGGGTGAACTATTCCTTTAAGCCACGCTTATAAATGAATGTCATTGCATTATATAGCAACTTTTCAAATCAAGAGTTGCTAGAGCTTTTCTCATAGCTAACATTCTTTAGCAGTTGCTTTTAACCAAGATATTTTAGTTTAATTCCCCTTCAGGTTCACACAGGTGTCTAATGAAGTAACCACTTCGAAAAAGTTTGTCGCATTATCCGAATTGTTCTTGTCATGTCCACTTTTTACAGTTTTAGGCATTTTTAGATAAAATAAATATAAATAGGGTTTATTTTTAAGCAAATATTTATTTATAATTTATATATATATTATATTATTTACTTAAATATAAACCCTATTTTTAAATATAAATTAGTTTTTTGGGGGGTTTATTTAGGCTCACAATAGGCATAACACTTATTTCCACTTAGTTACCCTAAAAAAGTAATTAATTAATAGCTACTAATTATATCTTCAACAGTATAATTAGATGTACTAATTCCCTTCTCTGAAAAGTATTGCATTACTTATTAATAATTATTTTCTTAATCCCATATCAACCTCAACCAGTTGAACAATACAAGGATAGACGCGAAACTGCTCTTTTAATTCTTTCAAATACATAATATAAAATTGCATAAGTTATTTTTGAATTGACCAAAGTATTTAAAGGGAGAAGGTTACATTTGAAACATACATTTTAACATTAGACATTAGTTTATCATTAGTTAAATCCACTATAGTTGTTTGTAGAATTGTTTTATAGTCTAAGGCATTTAGTAACTGTAATTAAATTACAGAAAAATTAAGAGTAATCCTTTACTTTACTTTTTTCAAGGGAAAAGTAACAGTAATTACTAATTATTTTGGGCTTGTCAGACTTTTTTTTTTCTTTTTTCTGGCAACGCAGGTTCTATGTTTTATTTTATAATAATTATAATAATAATAAAAAACTATAGTAAATGTCTTTTTGTGAAATGTATATATCTGAAAAGTATGCTATCTTTATTTGAAATAAATTCCCCTTGATTTGGTATTATCCAATTGTTATTGTTATTATCCATTGTTATTATATGACATTCATACATTTTTATGACGACCCATCTTTTATGTGGCTGAGAACCAAAAATAAAATTAGATTAAAATATCTGTTATTTTAAGTTCATTATCTTTTGTGCATTTAATTGTGCTCTTTGCCATGGAATACTTCATTCTGATTGGTTCATTGCTGAACTTGATCAGTCAAATATTTCTTGTCCATGGCAACACTGTTTAACAGACCGGTTCAATGTTTAATGTGCTGGTGTCTTTTCCCTGTCTTTTCCCATAGAAAGACAGAACCCTAATAAGTTAGTAAATACCTAAATAAGAAGTAAACCAATAACTCAAAACAATAATTCATGCCCATTATGGCAAAATAAAAAGTCTTGATTATTTTAGTATATCCCTTAAATATTGTGTGAGTTCCACCTGTTGTTTTAGAGAACCGTCTGTTGTAGTCATTGATACCTAAACAGACACATCTGTGTTTCAATTCCTCTTTCTTTCTTTTTTTTTTTAATAGCTGTTCTTATTTGGACCAGGAATTGCATCAGATGTCATAAGATACATATGCAGCAACAGAGTTTTGTATGCACATCTGTTTTATTTATTTTGCTCTTTTTTTTTTTTTTTTCAGGAGGTGCAGAAAGCAGCTTCTCTGTTCTCCATGTACAGTGATTTGTCTTCCATGATCCCCAGTCTCCTAGTGACCCTCCTCCTGGTGGCCTACAGTGATCAGCGCGGGCGAAAGATCACCATTATTATGCCCCTCATTGGGTCTCTGATCTACACGCTTTCATTCCTGGCGGTCTCCTTCTTCGAGCTTAACCTCTATCTCCTCATTGCCGCCTCTTTTGTAAGTGCCCTCTTTGGTGGTATCGGCACCATGCTAGGTGGCTGCTTCTCCTACGTAGCCGATTTATGCGTGGACGACAAGCAGAAAACCCTTCGCATGGCCGTGGTGGACATGATGATTGGTTTGTTGGCAGGTGTGGCGTCAATCTCCACAGGATACTTCCTGCATGCGTCTGGTTTCAACTGGCCTTTCTTTACTTCAGCCCTATTTCAGGTGATTAACTTGCTATACGCCATCTTCATTCTGGAAGAAACCAGGGTGATTGACAGGTCAGAGACTGCGGCTTGTTGCCGGGCCCTGCAGAAACTAGCATGTGGTATCTACAACTTGTTTGCAGGAGGAAGTAGTCGAACAAAATGGGTTCTCTTGCTGCTGATTGTCACATTTTCCTCCTTATCTTTTGTCAATACCGGGGGTCTGTCCATGATCACACTTTACGAACTCAATGAGCCGCTGTGCTGGAGCGAGATCCTCATCGGCTATGCCTCTGCGGCCAGCACCTCCATTTTCATCACTAGTTTTCTTGGTGTGTACTTGTTCTCCCTCTGTCTGCCTAACATAGCCATCGTCTTCATCGGGATGCTGTCAATCGTTATAAGCATGTTAATGACGGCTTTCGCAAAGACTACGCTTATGATGTTCCTTGGTGAGCATGCACGTTCACACTAAAATGTTTTTGGTGTATCTTATAAAATTAATTGATTATTGTAAAGGTATGTATATATTAGGGCTATCAAACGATTAATCACATCCAAAACAAAAGTTTGTGTTTACATAATATATGTGTGTGTACTGTGTATAAATATTATGTATATTTGAGTACACACACATACATAAGAAGTATTTGGATGTGTATGTACTTATATGTATATATATTTATATCATTTATATTATATATAAGTATTTTTATATATATATATACATGCATGTGTGTGTGTGTGTGTGTGTGTGTGTGTGTGTGTGTGTGTATATATATATATATATATATATATATAATAGTTATACACAGTACACACACATATTATGTAAATACAAACTGTTATTTTGGATGCGATTAATCACAATTAATTGTTTGACAGCACTAGTGTGTGTGTGTGTATATATATATATATATATATATATATATATATAATATATTATATATTTACAAACTTTTGTTAGATGCGATTAATTGACTTGACAGCACTAATATATATTATAGCCTTTCCCATAATCAAATTCCTATTTAAATTTAACCTTGAAAAGTACTAAACAATAATTATTTTAACAATAATTATATTTTATTGTTATTGTTAAAATTTAATAATTAAATTTAGTAACTAATAATTATTAAATAAAAAAGCACAAATAATTTAGTAAGTGAATATCCATTTTTCTTTTTCTACATTATAATTATTATTTTATAATTAATTATAGTTTCATTATAATAATTTTTTTGTGTTTTGTTGAAAATAATTTATTGTACTGGCCAGAATTTTAATATTGGTACATGCCTTTTTTTTTAGAGCCTTGCAATTTTGTTTAAAGTAAGATTAACAATAAAACAACATGAGAGAATGAGAGAATGACTAAACCTTCAACACTGAATAAATCACAGAATTACAATTTTATAAGACGTCACAGTCAAATAAATTCTTTTATATGTGTGTCCTATCTCACAGCTCAGTTTTGCTCTTAATATAAAAGTGGTATATATGGTGCACTGCATGTGTGATATTATGGTGAGGATTTATAAAATGAATTAAGAGCAAACAGCAGCTGTTCCTGGGTTACAGCAACCTCACATATCTTATCACATTTTATGCACTTATTACATGTACAGTAATACTAAACTACAGTTTGCTCAATTAACTTCTTTGATAACGGTCTGAACACAATTACACTGGTAACTGTACTAAAGTGTTAATGAATTTCATTATCAAATATTATCAGTGATCTGTTCTATATGTTGGACCCTGTTTTTTTGGTAAATTAGCTATACATATTAAGTCAATGTGAGCTGTAAATTTGTAGCCATCTAAAAATAGGTGAAAAATTCTGTCATTTTAGAGTCCTTGTTTGTTTAGTTAATGTGAGTATTGATGTGTTTGCTTACAGTGAGGATTCCTTCTATGTTTGCCATCATGCCGTTCCCCGTCCTGCGTGCGATGATGTCAAAGGTCGTCTCAAAGTCCGAGCAGGGTGAGTGACTTGGAAAATCACTGTTCCAGGCAAAACTACTTATTCAGCTAGATGTTGGTCATAAGAGCTCTTCTCTGCTCAAGACACTGTGACTATGCATCACAAAGGCATTTATTCAAAATGGTGTTAAATTTAAGAATCCTTATGTGAAATGTAAATTAAAAGTAGTTTGGTTTGCACTTTTACCCTGTATGCATTCTTCCTTTGAAAAGACAATCATGTTAGACTTTTCCTTGTTTACCCTCAGGAGCGCTCTTTGCCTGTGTGGCTTTTATGGAAAACCTGAGCAGTAACGGGTCCTCTGCGGTTTTCAGCAGAATCTATGCGGCCACTGTGGCATGGTGTCCTGGCTTTATCTTCCTGTTGGGTGCTGGACTCTGTCTCATTCCTATAAGTCTACTAGGGTAAGAGCTGCACTGAAACATAACCAGTTATTGATCTTTAGAATGCTTTAAAATGTCTAAACCGTGCATTTAAACCATCACTTTAAAATGAGTGCTGACTATATAGCACTTTGGGTATGAGAACGCGTGTAATTAATACTTATAATAATAAAAATAATAATAATAATAATAATATCAAATTAATGCATTTTAGAGAGGCTTCATAAATAGGAATAAAATGTATTTTTTAGATTAAGATTCAGAGATTAATTGGATATCCTGTTACTGGCAGGTTCCAGATCTTCTTTAGTCACTTATCACTAGGTTTGTAACAAGTTGGGTAACTTTTTATTAGAGATGCACCGATATTAAAATTCTACCCAATAACGATAAGCCAATAATTATTTTCACTTTAGGTTTGATAAATGTCTGATATTGAAATTCCACACTTTTATATCATTTTATCTAAATAAATTAAAACCAAAAAAACTAAAATCAATCAATTTTAAAGTGCCACTATTATGCTTTTTCGAATATTACCTTTCATGCAGTGTGTAATATAGCTGTTTGTGAATGTAAAATGTCTGCAAAATTTGCAGCTGAGGCCTGGAAGAGTTTGGTTTGTTTTTTCAACATGTCGATAAGACGCTGTTTTCTGCGGTGCAAATTCACTTTGCATGCACTTTCAGAGGATGAGGACTTGCGCTGGATGATTGCGATGCAATCATTCGTAAAACTGTTTATCAAGCACTGAAGAAGCCTCTGGAGCTGGAATTCCGACACGCGTTGTAAGCAGTAGACCAATCACAACAACAAACTGGGCCGTCTGACCAATCAGAGCAGAGTAGGCTTGTGAAAATCTTAGAACAAATGAACAAATCATTTTCAGACTCTTTGAGAAATTAGGTGATGTCCAGTGTATATTATGAGAAAATGTTTTTTGACATTTGACATGTAAAACTTAAACTTCTGTCATCATTTACTCACCCTCAAGTTTTTCTTCCCACTATGGTAGTCAACGGCTGCCGAGATCTGCTTGGTTACAAACATTCTTCCAAATATCTTCCTTTGTGATCAGCAGAACAAAAATTTATATAGGTTTGGAACAACTTGAGCGTGACTAAATGTTGACAGAATTTTCATTTTTGGCTGAACTATCCCTTTAAGGAAACCTTAGGAAACCTCCAAAACAAAATTAGGAACCTTTAAAAAAGCAAAATAGGGGCACTTTACCGGCTTTAAATAGATTTTTATTTTGAGATTTGCTAAAGATTACATTTAACATTGTTATTAAATTATTAGTGAGTGTTAGATGGCGGCAAAGATAATCTAAACATAAAAATATGGGAATTTGCATGAACAATTAAATATCCAATATCAGCCGATACCAATAAATTAAAAATTGGTACCGCTATACTGTGCATTCCTACTTTTTTTGTAATATGACTGACCACCACAATGTCTTTCATTTATAAGCATGATTTAAATTATGCTCAGTTTTGTTTCATATGATATGATTTTTGGTCAGGAAAACACCCCAAAGGTCTTAGAAATGGGTTAATCTTAACTTTGAACTAACATGAATCTGTACTTCCATAAACATAGGCTATATTTCCTCTTTCCCATTTTGCATCTGCTGCTTGTATTTGTTACATGAGGGTGTGTAGTTAATGCTGATTCATTCTGACTCTGTGTCTCACTCCAGAATCCTTAGGTATGTCCATCCGTTGGATTCTAATGACACTCAAGCACTCTTATCAGAAGATGGGACTGAAGTTTCAGATGACCCACCTGTAGCTTAAAATCAAAGGAAGTTCAAATACCTCAGTCATTCATATCGATCCCCTATGTGCTTCTTTGCTTTCCTCATACAGACACAGGGTGATAAACTAAGAACTGGATACAACTGAGCACATGTGCAACAGATTAGTATTTTCAGTCATATGTTTTTTCTGAAATGCAGTATATGCTAATTGTGGTTTTAGGGAAGGCCACAATAGAAGGGAACATATTTTATATTTCTAAAGGGAAATATATTTTATAATAATAATAATATAATAATAATTTCAGCCAAAAATAGGTTTGCATTTCCTAAAAGAAATATTATTAGCTTGCAAGGGTGCAACAAAATAGGATTAAAGTTTAAGGTACAGTAAGTTTAGGTTTAAGCTTTGGTTCTGTGTCGTCCAAAAAACAAGAATCAATACGTACTAACTGTGAAAGGCTTCTATAAATGTTTAAATCTATGCAATAAAGACAAGACCAATTACAATTCAGTATGCAAATAGATGTAAGAAAGAAGACCAGTCAAATTTAGTATGCAAATATAACATTGATATCATCAATGGCAATAGAACCTTTAAAGAAATTTTGGATTAAATATTGAAAATCAAGGTTTGAAAGTTATACTGAATTCATTCATTGTATGTACTGAGTTAATTGCAGAAGTTTAGTACTTAAAGATTTAATGTTTGAGAAATATTAGTACATTGCTGCCTTACAAGTACAGTAATTATCTAAAGTTTGGACTGATGTGCAATACATTCTTGTTCTGTTTAGAGCAACACATTTATACATTTTATATGGCATACAATTTAGGATGTTTTTTTTTTTTTTTTTAAGTTATCTCTGCTTTTCTAAGTGTGGCAAGTTTTCATTAGTCTCTGGTTTTATATTTGCACAGATCTGAGTCGTGAGCAATTCAGTCAGTAAGCTCTGACCTGCCATTCATCTTTTATTAACCGATCTGTCCTGTGTGGTACAGTGCTAAATTGCTGTGTTGTGATAAACATTCTATACAAAAATATGTAGAGAAACAAATCGATTGGTATAGATCTGTTTACTTTGTTTGGAGGATTAACTGTAAAAAAAAAGTGATTTTGGAGAACTGGGTAGATCATTCAGTTGATTTTTGTACGTATTTGCCCCATATACTTGTGCTCCTACACACAGAGGGCCCTATTTTAACAATCTGAGCACATGGTCTGAAGCGCATGACGCAGGTGCACTTAGGGCGTGTCCGAATCCACTTTTGCTAGTTTAACAACGGAAAAAAACTGTCTGCGCGCCAGGTGCATGGTCCAAAAGGGTTGTACCTAGTCTTGAGTCATGGGTGTGTTTTGGGCATAACGTGGAATAAACCAGTCAGAGTCTCATCTCCCATTCCCTTTGAAAGCCAGTTGCGCTTGCACCATTGCGGATTTGCTATTTACATGGCGGAATTTGCGTGCAGAAAGACTGAACGCTTCTCCAGAGAGGAATCCTTTTATTTTTAATATTTAAAAATGTTTGTTTGCTGCTGCGCGTCCCTGTGTGTGTAATAAGCAGAGTGTATGTGCATTGTGCACCCGCCTATAGGCTCATATTACTACGCGTCCTTTAAATAACACAAAAAAAATACTGGTTTTTGTTGGTCAATGGCGCAGTCATTTTCAGTTGCCTCAAAATAGCAACGCGCCAACAATGCGCCTGAACACACCTCGTTTTCAGACCAGCACACCCATGGGCGAACAGATGGGCGCGATGGCATTTGCTGAATGTGAAAATGTTAACTGCGTCAGGCTGAAACTAGCAAAAAAACACTTGCGTCGCATTGCGCCGGGTGTATGATAGGGCCCAGAAACTATATTGGTCAGCACATGCGCAATATGAAAACATGCTGAACTATTACTACTGAAACAAACCAGTTCACCTCATTTATTTACACAAACAGGTTTTTTTTTTTAATTAAATAAAATTGCTATAAATCATAAATGGCTGCTGTTTTGAGTTGTTCCGTCAGTTTTACAGGCCCAGTGATGTGTTATTAGAAACATACTAATTCTGTTTTCCAGGCCTGGAAATGATTAGGTCATAGAAATTATCATTATTATTATTAGTTATGATCAGCTCCTAATTCAATTGCTAATTTATTGTCTGCCAAATTAATAAATATAAATGTTCTAGAAAAATCTCTTTAGGAGACCAATCTTTTAAAAATCCTTAAATTATCCTGAAATCACAAACTGGAAAAGTAAATTCATTAGTTAGAGTATGTGGGAACCCTGCATGTATACCACCATTGTCTTAATTTAACATTTGTGATAGATAAATGTAGAGATTATTTTACATTGTCTGTGCGCTTTATAATTGTGGCCTGAAGGTGGCAGTATAGGTACATATATAAATACGGCAGCCTATTGCTGAATTCGGAGTCCCATACTAGCATACTACTCTCACTACTTAATCTTTCTATGGTAGAAAGAATAAGAGTAGTATACTAGTATGCGGTTCCGAATTCAGCATATGTCTTAGCAAAGTTTGAATGTTTATTGATTGGTCATTTTTTTAAACCTTTTGGATGTGGGATGGATGGTAAGACTTTTATACACTTATGATGATTTTTTGTTGTTCACTAGAATTTTTTTTTAAAAGTAATAGTGGAATATATGATGCAATACATTTTTTTTTTTTCTGACAAAAATAAACTGTGAATAAACAATGGAAATTTGAATTGCTCAAATCGTCTGTCCTGTCACACCTCCCTGTGGATTTGATTTCCGAGCCCCCTGATTTTTTGGATTTTTGACGTGATGAGAGGTCAGAGATCTGCAGTTCCTCATAATTGTAGTCAGAGTGTCTGCCGAGTGAAAGTATGATAAATCTGAAGTGGAGGGGCGGTGGGCTTCTCTGGTTTCCAAACTGAGGCTCCACACCGCTGACTCCACATGATCTACCTTACCACAGACTGCTGTCTCCCCCACACCCGCTGTTTATCTCCCTCTCTCATTTCTCTCTTTTAATCTATGTATTTCTCGTTTTGCTTTCTCCCCTTTCTATGCACTCCCACCATCCATACACAGACACGTTTTGCTTTATTTCATCTTTATTCAGATGCATACACACACACATCCCTGATTCATAGTCCCCTGAACTTCTTGTGGTTGGCTAAGCCAGATAACACTCGCACCCACACGCCACCCAGGGATGAAAAGCATCTACGCTCCTAACAAACAGTTGGACCCTTAACGGACACATCTGGGGCTTGTTGGACACAGATGTTTCTGCAGGCCCACGCCCCACAACAGGGGTTAGAGGCACATGCTTGTGTCACATAAGGTAATGTGAACACTGTTTGCAAGCACTGCAACATACAATTCACCCTCACACACAACCTCACGTTGTTCCAAAACATGACTTTCTTTTGTGGAACATTAAATGTCGTTGTTTCTGTTGTCCTTACAATGAAAATCTAGTTACCAAAACTGTGGTTACCAACATTTTTTTTTAAATATCTTCTTTTGTGTTTCGTAGACATCACATCATACAGGTTTGGAACCACATGAGGATGAGTAAACAACAGAATTTAAATTTTTCCGGCAAACTATCCCTTTAAAAGGAGAATTGTGTAGTATTTACATCAGTCACTAAGGTTGCTTCTGAATATACATACTTCCCTGCTATGTAGCAGGCGAAAAACAGTATGTGAAAACACCTTAAAGTCAATATGGCAGATGACAATATGGCAGATGTAGTATGTCCGGATTACATTTATACTATAGTTGTGGCCAAAAAAATTGGCAGTGACATAAATTTTGTGTTTCGCAACAAAATGGGGCTGGACGATTAATCGAAAAGTAATCGAAACTGAAATTCAGAGCCTCTTACCGACTTAATTGTCCCATGTCGGTTATTTAGTTTTTTTTTATCCTGTTAATACTTTCCCCTTACTACCGCGCGTGTAGTCACGTGACTCCACCCCGTCCAGTCAGCAGCATGGAAGCAAGATGGAGGCGAACTCAAACACACGTGTGTTTCGACCACAGGGACCAGGGTCTAAATGAAGTTCTGGGTAAAAATTTCCTCTTCACAAAGTCCCTGCTCGCGAGGTAGTACTTTTTCAAAGTTCAGAAACTTTCGGGGATGGGGCTTGAGCACTGAACATGCAGCATTTTGTTTCAACCAAGTCTGTTGTGGTGCGTGTGGTAAGAGTTGTTTGCTATTCGAATCTACAATGGAGTTTAAAAAATACGACGATGGACTGATGACGAGGTTCAGGCTTTATTAAGCTTATATGCGGAGGACGAAATCCAATAGAAACTGGAAAGTCGCACGCAGTCCTATGTCACCGGAATAATTTGCCTAATCTTCACGATACTTTAGATCGCGATGGAGTAGACAGCAATACGTCTGGGGGGAAAAATATTCTTGGGACAAATTTTTCAGGGTAATTTCGGTGGAAACGTGGACAGTGCACGACCCCCAAGGCGAGATCACTTTCACTTGCGTCCTCACGAAAGTTTGTCAAATGTATGTGTTTAAAGGCTTGCCAGTTTGAGCATGCAAGTGATTTTAGACCATCGGATGTGTATCATTATATTGAACTACTTCGCTAATGCATTGTGGCACTCAAACTCGTGCACAGAGAAACATTCAGGAGTGCAGAAAATCATTGTCAACGCTGTCCTGTGATTTATCAAGTAGCTTAGAAACTCAACAGGTATAGCATAGATTTATCTACTTTTGAAGTAACTACAACCCACAGCTTCACAATTAATAGAAAGATGGAATGACTAATTCACACACGCAATCGCTCTCTCATTAATGCATTCAAATAAATATACTCTTACTGTGCTAATGTACAGTGGGGAGAACAAGTATTTGATACACTGCCGATTTTGCAGGTTTTCCTACTTACAAAGCATGTAGAAGTCTGTAATTTTTATCATAGGTATACTTTAAATGTGAGAGACGGAATCTAAAACAAAAATCCAGAAAATCACATTGTATGATTTTTAAATAATTAATTTGCATTTTATTGCATGACATAAGTATTTGATCACCTACCAACCAGTAAGAATTCCGGCTCTCACAGACCTGTTAGTTTTTCTTTAAGAAGCCCTCCTGTTCTCCACTCATTACCTGTATTAACTGCACCTGTTTGAACTCGTTACCTGTATAAAAGACACCTGTCCACACACTCAATCAAACAGACTCCAACCTCTCCACAATGGCCAAGACCGGAGAGCTGTGTAAGGACATCAGGGATAAAATTGTAGACCTGCACAAGGCTGGGATGGGCTACAGGACAATAGGCAAGCAGCTTGGTGAGAAGGCCACAACTATTGGCGCAATTATTAGAAAATGGAAGAAGTTCAAGATGACGGTCAATCTCCCTCGGTCTGGGGCACCATGCAAGATCTCACCTCGTGGGGCATCAATGATCATGAGGAAGGTGAGGGATCAGCCCAGAACTACACGGCAGGACCTGGTCAATGACCTGAAGAGAGCTGGGACCACAGTCTCAAAGAAAACCATTAGTAACACACTACGCCGTCATGGATTAAAATCCTGCAGCGCATGCAAGGTCCCCCTGGTCAAGCCAGCGCATGTCCAGGCCCATCTGAAGTTTGCCAATGACCATCTGGATGATCCAGAGGAGGAATGGGAGAAGGTCATGAGGTCTGATGAGACAAAAATAGAGCCTTTTGGTTTAAACTCCACTCGCCGTGTTTGGAGGAAGAAGAAGGATGAGTACAACCCAGAGAACACCATCCCAACCATGAAGCATGGAGGTGGAAACATCACTCTTTGGGGATGCTTTTCTGCAAAGGGGACAGGACGACTGCACCGTATTGAGGGGAGGATGGATGGGGCCATGTATTGCGAGATCTTGGCCAGCAACCTCCTTCCCTCAGTAAGAGCATTGAAGATGGGTCGTGGCTGGGTCTTCCAGCATGACAACGACCCGAAACACACAGCCAGGGCAACTAAGGAGTGGCTCCGTAAGAAGCATCTCAAGGTCCTGGAGTGGCCTAGTCAGTCTCCAAACCTGAAGGATCTGGAGAAGGTCTGTATGGAGGAGTGGGCCAAAATCCCTGCTGCAGTGTGTGCAAACCTGGTCAAGAACTACAGGAAACGTATGATCTGTGTAATTGCAAACAAAGGTTTCTGTACCAAATATTAAGTTCTGCTTTTCTGATGTATCAAATACTTATGTCATGCAATAAAATGCAAATGAATTACTTAAAAATCATACAATGTGATTTTCTGGATTTTTGTTTTAGATTCTGTCACTCACAGTTGAAGAGTACCTATGATAAAAATTACAGACTTCTGCATGCTTTGTAAGTGGGCAAACCTGCAAAATCGGCAGTGTATCAAATACTTGTTCTCCCCACTGTATCTGTATCACCTTTAATAGTGAAGCATATTTACAGTACAAACCTTGTCAGTGAACTATGCTATAGCAAAATAAAATTTAAAAAAATAATAATCGCTCATTAATCGTAATCGATGTAAACTGTTCAATTAATCAAGGTTTTGATTTTAGGTCATATCGTCCAGCCCTATCGCAAAGTTTGTTTCAGTATTTGTAAATAATTTTTTCACGTTTCTATGCTATAGTGCTCGGAGTTCACAATTTGTGGGCTGCTTTTGAGGACTGACCTCAGGTTCTCTATGGGATTACGATCCGGGGAATTGCCAGGCCATGGATCCGAAATTTTAATGTGATCGCCAAGCCACTTCGTTATCACTCTTGCCTTGTGACATGCTTTTCCATCATGCTGGAAAATGCACAGATCATCACCACATTTCTCCTGGATCGTTGGGAGAAGTTGCTCTTGCAGGATGTTTTGATATTATCCTTTATTCATGGCAATGTTTTTGGGGAGAAGTGTGAGAGAGCCCATTCCCTTGGATGAAAAGCAACCTCACACATGGATGGTCTCAGGATGCTTTACTGTTGGCACGACACAGGACTCATGGTAGCGTTCACTGGACAGTCGATTTTCCAGATGTCCCAAACAGTCATAAGGGGGCTTCACCAGAAAAAATAACTTTGCAGCAGTCTTCTGCTGTCCAGTCCTTGTACTTCCTACAGAATTTCAGTCTGTCCTTGATGTTTTTTTTGGAGAGAAGTGGCTTCTTGACACCAGGCCATTGTCCAAAATGTCTTTGCCTCACTGTTGGGCACAAAAGAAGCTGTCAGGACAGCATAAAATGTGTTAAAAATGTAGGTAGCACATTTTGATGGGTGTGATATGGTGCGAGGCTTTACTAAGCTCCAAAACTTAGCCCAAACCCTAAACCTACCTTTAAAACAATGCACTACTGTACCTGCAAGAGGGAATATAGAATTTTAACATGGAACAAACAGATAACTAATAAACAGCTCAGGCTCAAGTAGAAGAAAAAGTAAAGAAGTGCTAAGTAAACCCAAAGAAGACCCAAAGATATTCTTGAGTGGTGCGTCTATGGAGCTGTTGGATTCTGGCAGCCGCATTTGTCTTGGACACTTCACATGCTCTGCTAGCCAAAGGATTAAGTGTAAATACATATTCTGAGTAATGACTAGATAACTGCTGTAGCGTGTTTTGCTGTATTTTACTATTGTGATTTAAATCTTGCCATTGGCTGGTTTCATCCACAACACCTAGATCAGATCCAGGACAGCTATGGAGAGTGTCTCGGGTCACTGAGAGTGTGCCAATGCATTTCACGGAGAAATTCTCCCCTGCTATCAAAGGCCGATATGAGAAGAATGCGTTTAAAACCTCTTTGGTTTGAACGTTAGCCAGGAGAATACATTTTTTTGGATGCTGTGGTACAGTCGTATATTAAATGTCTGTTAAAATGAAGAATTTTAATGTAAACATATTGACAGCGTATATACACCCACTGGCCACTCTGTTAGGTGCACCTTGCTAGTACTGGGTTGGACCCCCTTTTGCCTTCAGAACTGCCTTAATTCTTTGTGGCATAGATTCAACAAGGTGCTGGAAACATTCCTCAGAGGTTTTGGTCCATATTGACATGATAGCATCACACAGATTTGTCAGCTGCACATCTATGATGCAAATCTCCCGTTCCACCACATCCCAAAGGCACTCTATTGGATTGAGATCTGGTGACTGTGGAGGCCATTTGAGTTTAGTGAACTCATTGTCATGTTCAAGAAGCCAGTTTGAGATGATTTGAGCTTTGTGACATGGTGCGTTATCCTGTTGGAAGTAGTCATCAGAAGATGGGTACACTGTTGTCATAAAGAGATAGACATGGTCAGCAACAGTACTCAGGTAGGCTGTGGTGTTTAAACGATGCTCAGTTGGTACTAAGGGTCCCAAAGTGTGCCAAGAAAATATCCCCCACACAATTACACCACCAACACCAGCCAGAACCGTTGATGCAAGGCAGGATGGATCCATGCTTTTTTGTGTAGTTCATGCCACATTCTGACCCTACCATCTGAACGTCACAGCAGAAATCTTCCAATCTTCTATTGTCTAGTTTTGGTGAGCCCGTGCGAAATGTATTCTCAGTTTCCAGTTCTTAGCTGACAGGAGTGGCACCCGGTGTGTCTTCTGCTGCAGCTCATCTGCTTCAAGGTTCGACATGTGTGATCAGAGATGCTCTTCTGCATACCTCGGTTGTAATCAGTAGCCATTTGAGTTACTGTTGCCTTTCTATCAGCTTGAACCAGTCCGGCCATTCTCCTCTGGCATCAACAAAGCATTTTCACCCACAGAACTGCCGCTCACTGGATGTTTTCTCTTTTTCAGACCATTCTCTGTAAACCTCTATAGAGATGGTTGTGTGTGAAAATCCCAGTAGATCAGCAGTTTCTGAAATATTCAGACCAGCCTGTCTGGCACCAACAACCATGCCACATTCAAAGTCACTTAAATCACCTTTCTTCTCCATTCTGATGCTCAGTTTAAAACTCAGCAGATCGCCGTGACCATGTCTACATGCCTAAATGCATAGAGTTGCTGTCATGTGATTGGCTGATTCGATATTTGCGTTAATGAGTTGAATAAGTGTACTTAATAAAGTGGCCGGTGAGTGTATGTATACATATACACCTTTCAGGCATAACATTATGACCTTATGTCCTAATATTGTGTTGTGTTGGTCCCCCTTTTGCTGCCAAAACAGCCCTGACCCATCGAGGCATGGACTCCACTAGACCCCTGTCTAGTGGAGGGGTCTAGAAGGTGTGCTGTGGTATCTGGCACCAAGATGTTAGCAGCAGATCCATTAAGTTCTGTAAGTTGCAAGGTGGGGCCTCCATGGATTGGACTTGTTTGTTCAGCACATCCCACAGATGCTCGATTGGATGGAGATCTGGAGGCCAAGTCAACACCTCAAACTCGTTGCTGTGCTCCTCAAACCATTCCTGAACCATTTTTGCTTTGTGGCAGGGCACATTATCCTGCTGAAAGAGGCCACAGCCACCAGGGAATACCGTTTCCATGAAAGGGTGTACATGGTCTGCAACAATGCTTAGCTAGGTGTCAAAGTAACATCCACATGGATGGCAGGACCCAAGGTTTTCCAGCAGAACATTGCCATCACACTGCCTCCACCGGCTTGCCTTCTTCCCATAGTGCATCCTGGTGCCATGTGTTCCCCAGGTAAGCAACGCACACGCACCCGGCCATCCACGTGATGTAAAAGAAAAACGTGATTCATCAGACCAGGCCACCTTCTTCCATTGCTCCGTGGTCCAGTTCTGATGCTCACGTGCCCACTGTTTGGTGCTTTCGGTGGTGGTCATAATGTTATGCCTGATCAGTGTATGTAAAGGGTATATATATGTATAATGTATATAACTGAATTACATTTGGCATTGGCATTGTTGCCATTGCTTGTGCATTATCTCTTTCTCAGTCCCTTTTCCCTTTGTTTCCCTTTAATTGAAAGGTAAAGACTTTATGTTTTTGTTCTACTGTCGCCATGTACTCTTTGCTCTCCCCGTGTAATTTCTTACAGGCTTGTTTGTATTTAGCTGACGCTCTAGCAGTGGGTGAACGCTTTGTGCCTCACCCATAATTACAATGTTTCAATGCCCTGCAGCTTTGCTCTGTGGGAGGGTGAGCTTCACTTACTGTATGCAGTGCCACTGAACTCACTATATCACTGCAAAGACAGATGGATACTACGTCTGTGTCTAATAATTGTGTATATTGCGTGTTCTCAGAATCTGTTGCATATAGCTAACAATTTCTCTTTCTTAAGGGCAAGATACTATAATTTCATATAATATTAGTTAAACATGTTTGTATATACCATTCAAAAGTTTGGGATCAGTAAGTTCAAAATATCAAAAGTGACAGTAAAGCTTTTTATAATGTTACAAAAGATTTCTATTTAAAATATTTGCTGTTCTTTTAAACATTCTGTTCAGTGCAGAATTGACCATGGTTTCCACAAAAAAAATTAAGCAACACAACTGAGTTCACTGACCTTGTACATATTCTCCAACATTTCTCCTTTTGTGTTCATGGAAGAAAGAAGGTCCAACAGGTTTTTGAACAACATTATAATAAAGAGTAAATAATGAGAGAATTTCCATTTTTGGGTGAACTATCCCTTAACCTAACCATTTTGTCCAGATTTTATTTATGCAGCTCATGTTTCAATGCCAGCAATAACTTCACCATGAAAACCAGCACCATATCACATTGCCAGGGTATGTGGAGGGTCCTGTTCCTTGCTTCTGTCTCCCATCTCCTCTCTAACCACATTGGTGTTACAAATTGACAGGCTATTTATTTTCATTCTCAAATATAGATCAGCACGTTGCGTTTCAAACCACAGGCCCGGTCCACCATAGGCCCGGCTGTCTCTTCCACTCAAACCCAATCTGAGGCATCTCAAGGCCAGCCCACCTCTGCCGTTCTGTCCCAGGAGGAGTGAGTCTCATGCTGACCTCAGGTCAGTCCAGACACAGCTGCATCATCTCCTCTGACAGGCGACATTGTGCTGCCAATCTAGACCTTTTTATAACGCAGAGGAGGAAACCATTCAAGGAAACCTTTCGTGTTTTGAGAGCATTACTTTCGTGATGCCTCCGATGTGGTTGCAGGATGGAATAGTAGAAAGCAATATAAACCAATTACAAATGATGTCTGTTGTTTATTGAGGTGAAAGTGATTTTACCAAGTACAACATAACTCACACTCAATGAAGCTAATCTACTCTACAATGCTGATTACGTGCACTTTATATTTAGATCTGCAATATTATGATTCACAGCACCCTCTTCATGCACAACAGTCATGAAAAGGTTAGTGTGTCAATCAATAAATATGTAATTCCTATCCTGTCTGCGTCTGCAGGACCCTTCATGTTAGCGTGCTACGTGCCATGATTACCTGCTGCATCCACACAGTTCAATTCCTGCTCAGTTGCAGGCCATTTCATTGTCTATTGATTACTGCAGTACAATCCTTGGTCATGTGACCTTTAAAAGCTTCTGCGGTTTTCCCTTGCAAATTGACCAATAACATTAATATTAGCCATAACAATATAATGATATATATATATTTAGACACTGATCGGGCATAACATTATGACCTAATATGCTGGTTCCCCTTTTATTGCCAAAACAGCCCTGACCCGTCGAAGCATGGACTCCACTAGACCCCTGAAGGTGTGCTGTGGTATCTGGCACCAAGATGTTTCCCAGCAGAACATTGCCCAAAGAATCACACTGCTTCTGCCGGCTTGCCTTCTTCCCATAGTGCATCTTGGTGCCATATCCTGGGACCACACGGGCCAGCCTGGGAGAAAAGACACATTTTCAACCTCTTCTTAAAAATGATAATAGAAGGTGCAAGGCAGATATCCAGTGGCAATTGATTTCATAAGCGAGGGGCAGCAACTGAAACAGCTCTATCACCCTTAGTTTTTAAACAGGATCGGGGGACATACAAAAGAAAGAAAAGAAGAAACAGAATCAGAAGATCTTAAAGCTCTGAGCTTTTAGAATAAAACAGAATTTTAAACTGGATCCTAAAATGGACCGGGAGCCAGTGGAGCAATGCTAAAATTGGGGTGACATGGTCATATTTCTTTGCCATGGTCAACAGCCTTGCAGCTGCATTTCGAACCATCTGGAGGCGAGCAAGAGATGACTGAGGAAGACCCAAGTACAATTAATTACAATAATCTAAACGCGATGTGATAAAAGCATGAATAACCTCCAAATCTTGGAAAGACAAAGATGTTTTAAGTTTAAGTTTTAAGCATAATTCCATAAATGAGTCCAGGATGGGTTCCTCACCTGGGAAGAAATTGAGGGGAAATGATTGCCAAGTTCATTAATGAGCCCATCTCTCAATAAAAAACAATAATTTCCGTTTTGTCCTCGTTAAGTTGGAGAAAATTATTTGTTAACCATTTCTTAACATCGTCAAGACAGTCCAACAAAGGTTGTATGGAATCGCCAGCATTCAACTGTATGTACAACTGGGTATCATCAGCATATAAATGAAACAAGACATTGTGCCTTCTAATAATATTCCCCAGCGGACGCATATATAAGTTAAAGAGGAGCGGGCCCAGAATGGAGCCCTGAGGTACACCGCTAATAATAGGAGCTAAAGAGGAGGAAAACTTACCCAACGATACAGAAAAGGACCTTTAAAATATGAACTGAACAATAAGGTGGTACCCTTAATACCAATTAAATAAACGCATTAACAGTATCAAACACTAAAAACTAAAATCTTTTAAATACTACAAGTGAATGAGAAAGCACATCATCATAATGTACCGTATGGAAAAAATGCATAGAGGAAAGAAAGAAGAAAGAAAGTCATACAGGTTTGGAACAATGATGAGTAAATGATGACAGAATTGTAACTTTTTGGTTAACTATAGTAAAGTAAGTAAGTAAAGCTTCATTTATATAGCACCTTTTAAAACAGTGTTTTCAACGTGCTTTAATATGGAAGCTTGTTTCCGCCACAGAATAAAACATTTTAAAAGATAATTGCGACTTTTTATCTCACAACTGTGAGTTTACATCTTACAATTCAGCCTTTTTTTCTCAGAATTGCGAGATATAAACGAGTTATATAGAATTAGAATTATAGAATTGCGTGACATAAAGTCAGAATTGTGAGATATAAAGTCAGAATTGCGAGTTATAAAGTCAGAATTTCGAGATATAAAGTCAGAATTGCGAGTTATAAAGTCAGAATTTCGAGATATAAAGTCAGAATTGTAAAAAAAAAAGTCAGAATTGTGAGATAAAAAGTGTCAAGGAAAGGCCCTAGTGAACAAATGTGTTTTGAGATACTTTTTAAAAGTGCATAGTGAGTCGATTGCTCGTAGGTTGTCAGGAAAAAAGCTTGGGATCGAAATGATTGAACGCTGACACCAATTTTAGCCGTGTTTTTGGCACAACCAACAAATGACTATTTGATGTTCGGAGAGATCCTGAGTATATTTATTCAACAAATTAGAAAGGTATATTGGGGCAGTTCCATGAAGACATTCAAAAACAAGTAATAGGATCTTAAATTCAATTCTGAATGATACAGTGAAGGGATCTGAATGTTGGAGTAATGTGATTTCTAATTTTTGAAGGGACTTCCATTTTTGAAGGGTTAGCATTCGTGCAGCTGCATTCTGAACTCTTTGTAAGTGTTTAATAGAGCTTTTTGGTAACCCATGCAAAAACGCAGTCAAGTATAGATGTATCAAATGCATGAACAAGTTTCTCACTGTCAGAAGGGGAGAGAATGTCACATACTTTGGAGATGTTTCTGAGGTGATAACTATAATGGCATATATTCAAAAGGTTGTTTGCTAGAAAAATGCTGCTTTGCAAGATAAACCTGTTTTTCTTTACTATTTTACCATTGTTGCTTGAAGAACATACTTGTTTATGCTTTACATCATCTTTTATCATAGTTTCATTACATAGGCATGTTGCCCTGTTGTCATAAACTTTTGGATCAGTTCAATCCATGATACTCTCTTCCTCCCATCCTCCATAGATCTAATGTGTATGACATTATAAACCATGTAAACTCTGTTTTGCCTATGTAAGGTGATTACCGAGGAATTCTACTATAGATTAATGTCATAACTTTAGCTCCAGCACTAATTACTGTACATGATGATGAATAGTCAGGTTTTAGTAAAAGAGCTGACTGTATACAGACAAGATAAGGGCTTCACTCCTATAAAAGCATTATCGCACTGCAAAATCCTCCCTAAACATATTTCTGATGGCCCCACTGTCTCGGTCCCATGCTCTGATTTGTAAAAACTTTGATTTGTAACAATAACAGGTGTTATTAGAGTTGATTACGAAAGAACTTATAAGAGCTTGTGTGATAGACTGTTTAAAAATTCTTTTTGAAACCCACTCTGGCTTTTCTTGTTTGAGAATGGTTAACCTTACATAAACCTCTTCAACAGCTGTCTGATTCACTTCCTGCATCGGACAAACTCCAAGGATGTGTCAGCCTCTGTATAAAGATTGTCTTTGAGTGAAACAGAGGAGTTAGCAGCTTTGATATCTGATATATTGCACAGGAGAATTTGTCCCCCGCCCTTTAGTTACCATCGTTTCACTTTATATTTTATTCCTGCTGGTGTGTTGAACAAATGTGACGAGGAGAGAAATGATAAATGATGAGGTTTGCTTCCTCCGCCTCGCTAAACTAAAACTCATCTATGCATATAGAACGGAAATGTTTTGCTTGTGTTCAACATGTGGACTGGACTCATATGGCACACATACTTTGTCGAAAAATTTGCCACGTAAAACCAAAACTGCCAAGATCACAATTTGAACATGTTCCTTAGACCCTTTTAAAATATCAATATGCTTTAATGTCAAACTTAGATGAGAAAACGTTATTCATTATAACATACACAGTTGAGAGAAAATGATTGAAATAAAGAAATTGTTTGACTGAGACTGAGACTTGCATGAGGTTATCAAAAAATGTTTAGTTTGCCATCTTTTAAAATTTTGATATCATTTCTTAAAAACTTCTAGATAATCATTTTATCTCGACTATAGTTTATTTATAATATTTGATAATTAATGTATATACACTATATTGCCAAAAGTTTTGGGGTGCCTGCCTTTACATGCACATGAACTTTAATGACATTCTAGGGTTTAATATGGAGTTGGCCCACCCTTTGCAGCTATAACAGCTTCAACTCTTCTGGGAAGGCTTTCCACAAAGTTGTGTTTATGGGAATTTTTGACCATTCTTCTAGAAGCGCATCTGTGAGGTCAGGCACTGATGTTGGACGAGAAGGCCTGGCTCGCAGTCTCCGCTCTAATTCATCCCAAAGGTGTTATATCGGGTTGAGGTCAGGACTCTGTGCAGGCCAGTCAAGTTCCTCCACACCAAACTCGCTCATCCATGTATTTATGGACCTTGCTTTGTGCACTGGTGCGCAGTCATGTTGGAACAGGAAGGGGCCATCCCCAAACTGTTCCCACAAAGTTGAGAGCATGAAATTGTCCAAAATGTCTTGGTATGATGAAGCATTAAGAGTTCCTTTCACTGGAACTAAGGGGCCAAGCCCAACATGATCCTCCCTCCACCAAACTTTACACTTTACACTTGCCAGACAGAGAAGTGTGATTTGTCACTCCAGAGAACACGTCTCCACTGCTCTAGAGTCCAGTGGCGGCGTGCTTTACACCACTGCATCCGATGCTTTGCATTGCACTTGATGATGTAAGGCTTAGATGCAGCTGCTCGGCCATGGAAACCCATTCCATGAAGATCTCTACGCACTGTTCTTGAGCTAATCTGAAGGCCACACAAAGTTTGGAGGTCTGTAGCTATTGACTCTGCAGAAAGTTGGTGACTTCTGCACACTGTGCACCTCAGCATGCACTGACCCCGCTCTGTGATTTTACGTGGCCTATCACTTCATGGCTGAGTTGCTGTTGTTCCCAATTGCTTCCACTTTGTTATAATACCACTAACAGTTGACTGTAGAATATTTAGTAGTGAGGACATTTCATGAATGGACTTATTGCACGGGTGGCAACCTATCACGGTACCATGCTTGAATTCACTGAGCTCCTGAGAGCGACCCATTCTTTCACAAATGTTTGTAGAAGCAGTCTGCATGCCGAGGTGCTTGATTTTATACACCGTTGGCCGTGGGAAGTGATTGGAACACCCGAATTCAATGATTTGGAGGGGTGTCCCAATACTTTTGTCAATATAGTGTATTTTAGTCTGATCAGAATCACATTTTGTAGTGTCCCACTTCTCTTGGATTTTGTTACAATTCTTTCCTTTCTTTTTAATTGCTATACAATTTAGAAATTAAAATTAAATAAAAAATTGAGATATTACAAACATTTTTAATGGCAACACTATAAAAAGTGATCAGTTTGCCATCTCTGCACTCAGGTCTCTTGTTTTCTGAGTTCATTAAACAACTGGGGTAAGTTGGATTAGTAAATAGACTCCATCAAACAACTGTGGTAAATTGGATTATTCAACAAATACGGTAAGCCATGTCTTCTTCTCCTGTCATTGTCACTTGCACTGCATGTTTCATGTTTAGTATATCTTTCTCCGTTGGCGAACAGGGCTTCACATGTGATAAATGTAAGGAGATAGTCAGGTTGACGGAAAAGATTTCAGAATTAGAGACACGCATCCAGACTTTATTTGAGAGTAGTGAGAATGTAACAGCTTTAGACACTGCTTTGGATGCGAATAGCTTAGTGAACTCTGTACATTGATCGGTTCCGGCTGTAGAGCCCGTGCAGCAGGGCAACTGGGTGACGGTGAGACGGCATAGTCGCGGATAAAAAAACCACTCTTCCGTTCCGATTAGAACATCAAACAGGTTCTCCCCACTCAGTGACGCACCCACTGAGAATCCTGTTGAAAGTGCCCTAGTTATTGGCGATTCTATTACACGGAACGTGAAAATAGAGACACCAGCCACCATAGTCACATGTTTACCGGGAGCCAGAGCGCCTGACATCAAAGCAAATTTAAAAGTGCTGGCTAATGCTAATCGTAAATTCTCTAAGATTATTATCCATGTTGGCATAAATGATGTTCGACTTTGCCAGTCGGAGATCACCAAAATTAACATTAAAGAGGTGTGTAAACTCACAAGTACGATGGCAGATGACGTTTTTTGCTCTGGTCCCCTCCCCGTTAAAAGGAGTGATGAGATACTTAGCAGACTATCATCACTCAATGGCTGGTTGTCTAAGTGGTGTCTGCAAAATAACATAGGGTTCATAGACAATTGGAAAAGCTTTTGGGGCAGACCTGACCTGTTGAAAAAAGATGGTATTCATCCTTCCTGGGATGGTGCCGCTCTTCTCTCTAGTAATTTGGCACATAGTCTTAGAGCTAAACATTGACTAACTGGGGCCCAGGTCAGGAAGCAGACGGACTGGCTTACCCGACCGCCTGCTAGCTGTCTCATGTCACAGAAGTCAGATAAATCCCAGCACATAGAGACTCTTTCACCTAGATATTATCACATAGAGACTGTGTCTGTTCCACGAATTAGTAAATACAAAAAACCATCAAAACCATTCAACAGTAAAAATGTAATTGATGTCCAACAAATAAACAACAGATATAATACAGATGATCAAATGATAAAGCTCGGGCTGCTGAATATTCGATCCCTTTCCTCAAAAGCGCTTATTGTTAATGATATGATTACAGATCATAACCTAGATGTGCTGTGTTTGACAGAAACCTGGCTAAAACCTGACGATTACATTACTTTAAATGAGTCCACCCCCCAAGATTATTGTTATAAACACGAGCCGCGTCTGAAAGGTAAAGGGGGAGGTGTTGCTGTAATTTATAATAATATCTTCGGTATTACTCAGAAGTCTAGTTTCAAATATAATTCCTTTGAAGTTTTGGTGCTTTATGTAACGTTATGTAGTGAAATTGATAAATCCCGTTTGACATTTGTGCTGGCTACTGTATATAGGCCACCAGGGCACCATACAGACTTTACCAGAGAATTTGCTGATTTTCTATCAGAGTTAGTACTGGCTGCAGATAAAGTCCTAATTGTTGGTGATTTTAATATCCATGTAGACAATGAAAAAGACGCATTGGGATTGGCATTTAGAGACATTCTAAACTCTATTGGAGTAAGGCAACACGTGTCAGGACCCACTCATCGCCGTAATCATACGTTAGACCTAATACTGTCACATGGAATAAATGTTGATACCATTGAAATTCTGCAGCAGAGCGATGACATCTCAGATCATTACCTAGTATCATGTACACTTAATTTAGCAAAGGCTGCAAAGCCGTCCCCTCGCTTCAAATATGGCAGGACTATCACTGCTGCGACTAAAGATTTCTTTGTAAATAATCTTCCTCATCAGTTTCATCTCCTCAGCATCCCAGATAGCCTAGAGGAACTCGATGTTGCAACAGAAACTATTGACTCTCTCTTTTCCAGCACTTTAGACACAGTTGCTCCCCGGCGCTTAAAGAAGATTAAAGAAAATAGTCCAACGCCGTGGTACAACGAGCACACCCGGGCCCTTAAAACAGCAGCCAGAAAAATGGAGCGCAGCTGGAAGAAAACAAAACTAGAAGTTTTTCGCATTTCGTGGAAAGAGAGCATGATTGCACACAGAAAGGCCCTAAAAACTGCTAGATCTGCTTATTTCTCGGCTCTCTTAGAAGAAAACAAACACAACCCTAGGTATTTATT